>JAYDZG010000015.1:6125853-6139638 GCA_034509265.1 Microcambeva bendego | reverse complement strand
GATCTCCAACAATTTCTGATATTTGTTGTTTTATAATTTAAATGGGAGTAGTGTATTAGCATAGGTGGAAAGTAACAACTTGCATTTACTGTAATTCAGTAATGTGTTTAACTTTTGTGGTAAAGTATATTTTACAACCTGTAGTTTAACTTTTACTTAAGTAATGTTCATTAGTGAGTAAAAATGCTTTAAAATGTTGTAGTGAAAAGGGTTGTCAGATTACAGCCAAAAACTTTTTGCTAAACTACATGAAAAACTTTCCAATCTGGCAACACTGCAAACAGCACATACACCACGATCAGCAATTTAAAAAGCATAAATGTCATATTATGAAGCCTTTTTTTAATTTAATGATTGTTAAATTAATTCCTTAATTAAAAATAAAACCTTGAGGGCATCACAAGACATGTCACAATGTGTCATTTAGTACAGGCTATCCTCTAAAACATTTTCACACTATATAACCCAGTGGTTCCCAACCAGTTGCTCACGACCTCCAATGGTTTTTTTTTTTTAGGATGTGACAGTTAAAAAAATATATTTATTTTAATCTTGTTTTTTTATCTAATACTTCGTAATATGACATATAGGTTTTTTAAATGACCGAGTACATGCTGTGAACTGTGTTGCCTAATTTGGCAGCTTTCATGCATTTTTTTAAAGTTCTGTAATCTGGCAACCCTGTACATTGCTGCATTTTCACTATGCAATGTTTCTAGCATTTTTACTCAGCAATCTGTGTTATTCAACGTGTAGCGAGATACAATTTTAAGTACAAAACATACTTAAGTTAAAGTAAAAGTATAGGTTGTAAAATTGACTTAAAAAAGTACACAAAAGAACTACTTAATTGCAGTAAGTAGTTTGTAATTTGCTTTTCGTTAATAAAATCCTAAATCTATTCAGAAAACATCACTTAATTTTTCTGACAAATACATTACATAATACATTGAGGTAATAGTGTTTCGTAATCAGACGTCAAGGCATTCTCAGCGCGTTTAGCCCAACCCCACACACAGTGTGAAACATGGCCTGTGATTATACTGGACACTCGGGTGTCAGCGGAGAGAGAGAGAGATAAAGGTGAACCACCTGCAATCCAATTACACTCCAAGCTGTGGATTTAACCTTTCCACTTGGACATGCTCAGGACATGTACATGCTTCTCTCACAGCTCCTCAACATATACAGTAAGTAAGGTGAATTCATTCATTCTGTCCTGTGTTCAAATGTTAGCTTCTGTGCTATTAAAACTGAATGTTTCTCCTTCCTCTTAATAGACTGAGTTTTAAGTTTTACTTTAGAAGCAGCAACAAGATATAAGCGGCAGCCATGCTATACTACTTGGTTATGCGCTTTAAGCCCATCTACGGTAGATAAAAAGTAGAACTTCAAAAATTTGACAGAATGGACTTTAATGGCTCGGGTCAGGAAGCAGCCAACGAGGACTGTCCTCTCCCAAACGGCGTCTCTAGACCCTCCGGCAGGTTGTCCTTTTCGGCCTGGCGCTCGTCCTCCGTCTCCTCCAACCAGGAAGAGCGAGGTGGTTCGGACCTCACCAGACGACTCCTGGCCATGGTCCGTAGTTACAACGAGCAGACCAGCTCTAGAGACGACCTGAACTCCGTACCCCTGCAGGCGACCTCAGGGGCTGATGGACTGCCCAAAACCACACAACTTTCCAGTAAAGGAGCAGACGCGGTAGGGCCTGGTGGAGCCCCAGTGAATCCAGGCATGGAAGAGTACTACTCCAACTATCAGTCTACATACTTCCAGAGGCAGCTGAGCTCCATGCTGCAGCCTCAGGTGAACAAGCACTCCTTACGCGTCTACGGCAGCACCAAAGGGGTCACGGCCGAGCAGGAGAGGGTCAAGTCGTTTGGGGTCTGGATCATCCATCCATACAGTGATTTTCGGTAAGTACAAGGAATAACAGAACAAAGTAGAATAGCAATAAAACAGAACAGATGCATTCTGGGGGAAATGTTAAGATTTGAGGAACAAATGTTGGTGTTCTCTAAAAAGGTGAAGGGGTAATACACACAGATTTGGTGCCCCTGACTAAGATTATCTGCCACTGGTAACTTGGATTTTAGGGCTTTTCTAAGATCAATATCTTTCCAAAGGTGGTAGCATCCAGGGCAAAAGTATTTTAGAGTATTTTAATACCCAGTAAAGTAAATACTTGCAGGGAAGGTTTTGTTTGTTTGGGATTTTAATGTTATGTTTGACACTTGGGTTACATTCATGACATGAAACGATTATCCATTACTCATTTTATCAGTACACAAGTTATATTGAAAACAGACGTGGACAATTTTGTATCTCCAATTAACTCACTTGCTCGATTTTGGAAACCGGACACTGGGAGAACAGGTAAACTCCACACAAAGGACCCGGACCTCCTAACCTGGGGATCGAATCCAGGACCTTCAGCTGTGGGGTGACAGTGCTACCCACTTAGCCACCATGCCAAGTAGGTAAAGTAGTGATACAGACTGGGTCCTGGAGAAGAGCTTCCATACACTTGAGTTTGGAATTCCCAAATCCTCAAGCAGTCGGACAGCATTTTAAACAGGCAAATGTGTGAGTAAACAGGCAATCTCCAAGATTTTCTTGCTTTTTTAATCTTATAACTTAGGAAGCAAGCAAGAAGGTTCTGGCTATTAATGCCAGGTTCAGTGGTCTGGGTCATGTTTGCATATTCTCAGCGTGTCTGATGGGTTTCCCCCAGGAGCTTCAGTTTCCTTCCACAGTCCACATACATGCATAAGTGGTGAATTGAAGTGTCACAACTGTATTTGATTATATTTCTGCAGACGAATGATAGTTATGATGTCTGCAAATGGTGGGTAACACTGTTTTATCACAGCAAGAAGGTTCTGGGTTTGATTCTCAGAGCAGCAACGTGGGTCATTTCTTTGTGGAATTTGCATGTTCTTTCTGTCTCTGCATGGATTTCCTCCTACAGTCCAAAAATGTGCCATGTTTTTTTTCCCATAGCACACATCTACTGAGATTTTGAACTTTTGTGTATGTAACCTCCTTGGGTGCCATTTAGCGGGGTTCATTGGCAGAGCCTGCAGCAGACAAGCTTCTGCTTATGCCTAGTTCACACTACATGACTTTAGCCCCAATTTTGGCTCTGCGATATAATGGCTCGAAAGCAACTTGGGAGTGATCGTGTAGTGTGAACTATCCAACAACTGGACCCGAGCAGCTCGCCGACCACTCCCGAAGCAAATCGGATTTTAAACTGCTGAATATTTCAATAGGCGTCGCCTGACTGGCAGTGATGAAAAGAAAAAACAATGAGAAGCTAATAGTTCAGAATTCATTGGCACACATGTTTTAACAGTATTACCGATCTTTTCACTAATTGTTAACATGCATTTTTTGGATGAGGTAGATCCCTCACATTTGTTTTCATGAAAAACCGTGGTTTGTGAGAGCAGAGCAGCTTGCCGCCAATTCCAGTTGTTGATGGATGGTGTAATGTGTAACCCCTGGTCGCCGATCAGTCATGTAGTGTGAACTGGACATAAGACAGGACAATCTGACTATGTGGGTAGGATCTTCAAACAAAGTGTACGGACTCTGATTGGCGGTTGAAGGGTGCCTGTGCAGAATGCATGGGTCAAAAAAGGTTTCGTTAATCCAACCACCTTAACTGCATGAATAATCCGGTCATGAATAACCAATGTGTGTAAACAACAGTGTTCAATCCTACTTCAAATCTTATTTACATTGTAGGTTTTACTGGGACCTGATCATGCTCTTTTTAATGATGAGCAACCTGGTCATCCTACCATGGTGCATCACCTTCTTTGAGGATCAGAACACACTTCCGTGGATCATCTTCAACGTAGCTTCAGACACTCTGTTCCTGATCGACCTTGTCCTAAACTTCCGCACGGGCATCCCAGAGGATGACAACTCCCATATCATCCTGGACCCAAAGGTGATTCAAAGCAGATATCTAAGAAGCTGGTTCCTCGTGGATTTTATCTCCTCTATACCAGTGGATTATTTTTTCTTGGTGGTGGACCTGGAGGCTCGGCTGGAGTCGGCGGAGGTGTATCGGACCGCTAGGGCCTTGAGGATCGTCCGCTTCACCAAGATTCTTAGCCTGCTTCGATTACTTCGATTGTCCAGACTTATCCGCTATATACATCAATGGGAAGAGGTGAGCAATCAGTTTAATTGTGAGTTACAGAGGCTGCAGTGACTCCCAAGGTAACAGTCAGAGGTGGACAAAGTAGTAAAATATTGTACTCAAGTAAAATTATAGTACTATGATAAATGTTTACTCAAGTACGAGTAAAGTTACTAGTCTAAAATCTACTCAAGTAAAAAGTAACTCATTTAAAATGTACTCAGAGTACTCATTTACTTCAGGTGCGGGTGTCTCATGTACAATGCAAACAAGAAAAGTGGATATACATTTCACAATAGTTGTTATAACTAGTTGTGAAATGTATATAAAGTTGTGAAGCTGTTACAAAACATTTATAACCCAGTGGTTCCCATCCGGTAGCTCACCGATTTTTCAGGGGTCTCACCACAGGTTTTCAAAATATCAAATTGGAGTCTAATAATCTTTATTTGAAAGTAATTAGTTTAGAAATCATTAAATAAAAGTACTTCTTAATGTGACGTATGTGGTTCTTTGTGCTGTTTTTCATGCTTTTTGAGTTTTTAAACCACTGAAATCTGGCAACCCTATTTGCTGCACCAGCTTCCCAGATGATTTTTTTTAGTGTTAGGAATGTTATTTAAAATGTAGCAAATGTAATACGTTACTTTCCAACTCATTAACAGGTATGGACATTAATACATAAATTGTGCTTCATTTTTCCAGCATGACTGGGCTCCTTAGTACAAAAGAAGGTCCATAAAGTAAAATAAGATTACCCCCACCTCCACTCTGACACACATGTACACATCTTTTGCTACCACTGGAATACATTCAAAATGAAACATTTTTGATTGTACAAAAATAATATAGTGTCTGTCTGTCTAGTCTGTCTTGCTTCCAATTAATTCAAAATGCAGCCGCTCAGTAGCCTTTAGTTACAGGAGAAACGGAGTACGTTTCACTATTCTTAGCTTCCCTCCATTTGAAACCAGTAATGTACTGTGTTAAGTTTAAGGTTTTATCATTTATTCATTAGCATCCAGTCTTCATCCGGAGCATCAAGATCTTCTGTCTATTTGTTTTTACCCATTTCTTGCTCAAGGATGAAGTCTTAAGGTGTGATCTGGGGTGCTCCCAAGTTATCTATATCGAGTTATAGATCAGAATTGCAAATGAAACTTTTAAATATGTACCAAAGACTGATTTATTTTCTCAGGCATTGTACATTTTATTCTTTAGTTACATTCGTCTGAAATGTCCATCCACACTAATGAAGAGGAATATATTTATATTTTTTATGTCAGTATATTGAATGTATCAAACCGGCCCCCACTCATCCACCTAAATATAGAATGTAATTACATGTACATCCTTTATTGGAACTCTGTACTATATACTGTTGTCTTTAAATTATTACTTCTTTCTTATACTGGATTTCCCTGAGGTTTGTAGTGTTCTGAAATCTCCTAGATCTTTCACATGACGTATGACCTGGCCAGCGCAGTGGTTCGAATAGTGAATCTTATTGGCATGATGCTTCTGCTGTGTCACTGGGATGGATGTCTTCAGTTCATGGTTCCCATGCTTCAGGACTTTCCTCCAGACTGCTGGGTCTCCAAAAACAACCTGGTGGTGAGGATGTTCACAGATGTTTGTTTTTCATGAGAGTTCCTGAAAAAGTTTCTGCCCTTTTTCAAAACTTATTTATTTACATTTTCCCAGCATCGAACCATCTGGCACCATCTGCCATGAGAGGCAGCTGTGGCCGGGTGGTTAGAGAACTGGGCTTGTGATCAGAAGGTTACCGGTTCGATTCCCAGAGCCGGCAGAGCGCCCCCGGCATGTGTGCTCACTGCCCCCTCGTGTTCACTAGTGTGGATACGTGTGTTTCACAAGAGTATTTCAAATTCTAAAATTCCAAGTTCATAATACAATGAGCAAAAATGTTTTTGGCGAGTTGCCACTGATGCACCGTTGCTGTCACATCATCCCTCCCTCACTGTTTCCGACTAAAATAGAAGAGTGCAGAAATGTTTCCCTTGAATATCCATTTAGAAGATCCCTTCAATATCCATTTAGTATGTGGCATTTAAAAACTCCTTTTCTTTGTCGTTGATTATTGTCGTCCTGTCAGAACACCACCTGGGAGGAGCAATATTCATATGCTCTCTTTATGTCCATGAGTCATATGCTGTGTATCGGTTACGGCGCCCAGGCTCCTGAGAGTATGACAGATGTCTGGCTCACCATGCTGAGCATGATTATCGGTGCTACCTGTTACGCCATGTTCCTGGGTCATGCCACCAACCTGATACAGTCACTAGATGCCTCCCATCGGCTCTACCAGGAGAAGGTACTGATGCATTTCTTTTCCCCACAGTAATTCCCAAGTTTCCGAAATACCAGTGCTGAGGTCAGATTGGCAACGCTGTGTCAACCTGTAAAGCTCGAGAAAGCGAAACTAGCAGGTTCTTCACTTGTCCATGTAGGAGTCCATCTGTTAAAACTTGCAGAAACTGCACATGCTACTCTCAATTTATTCTTGGTGGAAGTGAGCGAGACGAGGTATAGGAGTTCCCTGCCATACATTTAGTGTTTCCAGATAATGCAGGAAGCACGGCAACTCAGATCAGTTGATGAATCCCAAACATATAAATAAATTAAAGGTCAAGGTATCTTTTTTGTACCTGCAAGTGGTTAAGGTGCTATACTAGCAATCAGAAGATACAACTACATAAAGCCCATAACCTTTAATTAAAAAATGCAGATATAAAAACATATGACGGAATTTCCAGTGAACACACAATATAGGTAAACATACAGTGGTGTCAGAAAGTAATTGCCCCATTCTGTTTGCTTTTCAGATCATTAAATGAAATCTGATACTGCACGATCGAAATTGAAGAGAAACATAAAATTGTTTTTAAATAAATTAATATTTAATGTATCACTCAACACCCATAATCGCCCCCTTAATTATTCACGGCGGAATGACTGTAACCAGGCTCCTTCAATAATCTCATATTAGTATTTTACATATTTATGGGGATTTTTAGCTTCTTTACATCACACACTTCAAGATTTCCAGGAGTCACCTGTTACAGGATACTTTAATGATAGACAGGCTTTTGCAAGGGCAGGCAAATGATACTGGACGGGATTCACCGCTTCCAGGAACCCTTGACCTGAATACCTCTTAACACACACGAGATAAATTACAATGCAAATTGCAGGCCTGACCTTACAAATAGCTGAATGGGGATTTACACCCACATACACACATACTGACACGAAAATCCTTTTATAAACTCATTTTAAGTCCAAATATGCCTGGTCCTATAGTGTGAATATATTTTTTGCCTTAACAGTACAAGCAGGTGGAGCAGTACATGTCCTTCCATAAGTTTCCG
This sequence comes from Microcambeva bendego, assembly GCA_034509265.1. NCBI lineage: Eukaryota > Metazoa > Chordata > Actinopteri > Siluriformes > Trichomycteridae > Microcambeva > Microcambeva bendego. The sequence goes on along the minus strand of JAYDZG010000015.1, from coordinate 6,132,090 downwards.
GCTGACCTGAGACAAAGAATTCATGAGTATTATGAGCATCGTTTTAAGGGGAAGATATTCGACGAAGATAGCATTTTGGGGGAACTCAGCGACCCACTCAAAGAGGTAACTCACTGTCTTTATTTTGTAGCAAATATGGATCAGTAATTTAACACGACTTGCGGTGATAATGGCCTCAATCACCTCAGCGTCCATACTTAAAGATCGAGTTTTCTTTACAGGAAATAGTGAGCTACAACTGCCGAGAACTAGTGGCGAACATGCCGCTGTTCAGCAGAGCCGATCCGCACTTCGTCACTGTGCTCCTGACTAAGCTTCGGTTCGAGGTGTTCTTGCCCGGTGACGTTATCATCCATGAGGGTACGCTGGGTCGGAAAATGTATTTCATCCAGCACGGCTGTGTCAACGTCTACACCCGCGACAAGAAGGAAAAGAAACTCAGTGATGGCTGTTACTTTGGTGGTAAATAAAAAATTACCTTTAGTTCCTATAACCTTAGTTCTATGTTTATCTCTAAGGTCCTGGTTGACTACAATCTTTAATTAACTGGATGTGGACATGTGGTAAAGTGTTAGATGAATAGACAACCTTAAATCAACAGTGGCTAAATATATATGAACAGTTGAATACTAACTTGGAAGAGATTCCATTCCAAAACCAAGACAAATTAGTCTTCTTGGAGCACATAGGATGATACAAAATCTTCTAAAAATAACTAAATAAAACATTTTCTTAAAAAATAACTTAGTGGCTAAAGCTTTGGGCTGTCAGCTAGAGATTGGTGGTTCAAATCCAGTCTCTGCTATGCAGCCACTGTTGGGTCCTTTTACAAGACCCTTAACCCTCACTGCTCCAGGGAAGTCGTATGATGGCTGACACTGCGCTCTGACCCCAGCTTCCAAACAAACTGGGATATGCAAAGAAAGAATTTCATTGTACTGTACTTTTCTATATGTGTAAGGACAAATAAAGGCACTCTTCTCTTCACTCTTCTAAAATGCAGAGCGATCACTAGGTTCAGACAGACCCCAACTCTTATCTTGAGACCTTGCTTTGAGCACATGGGGGATCACATACTAAAATTTCATGTCATTTCTTATATATATTTTTACATATATTTTTGTACTTGTTTCTATTTTTAATATTGGACAGAACACTGCTTACAGTCGTGGAAAAAAATGAGACCACTTTAAAATAATCAGTTTATTTTAATTTAGAATTTCTGGTTATGCGTTTGACAAGAATAAGCAGTGTTATTTCATTCTATAAAGTTGAATAAATTAATAGAATAAAACACTGCTCGTTTCGGTCAAACACACACCCTTAAAACTGATCATTGCTGATCCCAGAAAGAAAAACCCTGTACATTATTCATATTTAGTTAAAACAGCTTGATAAATATCCTTTTTTACTCTCTCAGAGATTTGCTTGCTGACTCGAGGGCGACGTACTGCCAGTGTGCACGCCGACAGCTCTTGCAGACTCTATTCCCTCAGCGTGGACAGCTTTAATGAGGTGCTGGAGGAATACCCCATCATGAGGAGTGCTTTCGAGAGAGCTGCCATAGACCATCTAAACCAAGTAGACAGCAACATCGCAGCCAACCTTTGATAGATGTTGTGAACAGCCTCACAAACGAAGCGCCCTGGGTTCGATTTCCAGGTGGAGCCATCTGGGTCGTTTTGTATTGGGTTTTTAATGATCTCCCAGCATTGTGTGAGTATCCTCCAAGACAGTCCAGAGACACGCAAGACAATGTGAATTGGAGATATACTTGTCCTGTCACAAATGTAACCAGTGTAAAAATTCCAGTAATCAATTCAACAAAGGTTGTTTAGAAGAACAGAAACATTTTGATCATTTTAATCCTCCATCAGATCAAACAAATCATTATGACCACCTTCCTAACATTGTGTTGACAACATTTTGCTGCCATAACAACCCTGCAACTGCGATGCACTGTCTTTTCGAACACCTTTCAGTCCGGACCAATAACGTCTTCAGCAAGTTGAGCTACAGTAGCTTGTCTTTGGATCGGCCCACTTGAACCCGTCGCCGGTACCACTGTTACTTTCTTGGACCACTTTCATAGATATTGATCACTTCAGACCAGGAACACCCCACAAGAGCTGCAGTTTTGGAGATGCTTCGACCCAGTCGTCTAGGCATCACAATCTGGTTGGTAATTTTGATTGGGAAGTTAAAAAACTTTTTAGCTTTCACAACTTCAGGAATGTGCAAATTTTCTTTTAGTGGTTACATCTGACATTCAAATTCTTATCCAGCTGTGGCTCTAAAACCAGATCATAATACATGTGCATCATGTATTTGCCTATAGTGAGGGAATTTTAGGAATACACTATGAAGCACATACATTATTAATCTTTCAGGTCACTGATGTGATGGTTAGTGAATTTTAAGAATGGACTGTGCGTTTAGAATACACCACACTTTAGAGTTAAATGAGTATGCATTCACAATTTTCATCAATGGGTGCCTCTGCACAAAGGGGTTAGCTGCGATAGAAACACAAAGCTCGACTTTAAATCTCCCGCTGCTGACTTCCACGGACAGTAGAAACAAACCCCTCCACCAAACAAAGTTTAAATGCGCAGTAGAGACCCAAGTGGAAATACAAAAGCAGAATATAACTTTGCATAATATGTTCCTGTTTAAATTATAGAATAAATGGAAGCTACAATACACAGCACAGGTTCATTCTTGATGTTGCCTCAAATACGAAAACCCCAGCTACAAAATTGGTTTGAAGTTTAAGTCTTTAGAGCTGCTTTAGACTTTCACATTTGGAAAATTTCAAGAAAATTTGGAGATTTCTAACTGAATTGCCATAGGATTGCTGGGACCGCCTCACAGTGCAGCTTCAGCAGTAAACGTGAAACACTTGAATGCTACGAGAATGAAAAATGCTACTGAACACAAGCAATTGCGTGTACACTGGACAGGCTCATTTCACAGTGCCTGATGCAGTTTTCACGACTGTGAATCAGGTAGAACCTTAGTTATGGCATTTTTATAGCCAATAATCTCTTAATAAATATTTCTTGGTACGTTACATGCTTTTACAGTTCATGCTGAATGAACAGTCTGTGTCCTGAACAGCTTATGAGGAAGTATTATACCAGATGATTCATGTAATCACTTCTCAGACTGAGTAAGCAACTGTCAAACAACGTCAGTGCTGAACTGTTCCTCAAGAGATTTATGGATTGTACTAGCGCACTATTCTTGGATTCTAATGCAGTAAAATGGATTCCCTGAAATGTGAAGAATAGACAGAACTGAACATTGCAAATTGTAGAAATTAGGTTCCATCAGTGTCCATCAATTAAAATGGCAGGAATATTTTAGACTGTTGAGACAGATTAGCTCATTTCCAGAGTAACAGAGTAAACACTAGCTGGACGGGCTGGGAGTGACTTGATATGGTTCTGTTAGATTGTCACATGTATCCAGAACCATGCTGACCACAGTGCATCCCACAGCTGCTGGAGGGTGTGTGGAGAAAGATCCAACACAACAAGTGAACATGACAATCGAGGTGGTCACACAGATACTCAGTTGGGTTCTAGTCTAGGAAATTAGGGGGCCAGGGTAGTACTTGGAATTCTCTTCCAACGTGGGACATTTCCAGTGACATGTGGCATTGTCTTGCTGGAAAAGCCCATCCACCCCAGGGAAGACAATCAGCATGTATGGGAGTATGTGATTTTTATCTTCTATTATGTATGTAGATGCTGACTTATGCTGACTCAATGCTTCACTGCTTTGATGGTTCATAACCATGTATATATATACAAAAATATATACAAATATGTATATTAAATACATTATGATAAGGTTTTTTGGCCTTTAGAAAGTTGCAAGGTGGCAGAACTAGGTTTTTTATTTTATTTTAATTACATGTAGCTGCCACGATTCTTTCTCTTCAACAAGGTCCAGAGGAAGCTTTACTTATTTAGCACCTTGGTTGTTGAATATCTTTTAGATTTTGTCTTTGAATTGTATAACTGAAGACTTCAATTGCTATTTGTAAATTGCATTTTCTGTTTATATGTTCTATATGTTTGCTGCTTTGTTCATTTTGAAAATGTTTCATTGAAATTTTATAATCTTGTTCAGTGGCCATGACGTGCTACTTTGGTCCCTTTTGGTGTAAATAAAGCTCTGATTTAAACAAAGATAAAAGGGTTTACGTTTGAATATATTTTAGAGACTTTTGTGCCTGAGGATGTGTTCTTTTCATGTTACAGGTTTGATGTAACGACAGTAGTGTCAGCAGTTCAGAAATAAAGAAAAATCTGTCTTATCAGAACTAGCTGTGCTGCACCAACACCAAGCTGTCACACCATAGTGTGGTTATAAATGCAACGTGGTTATTAATAGAAAGTAGAAAAGCTGTATATAACAGCTTAATGCAACTGTTTCAATGCCAAAACATATATGGAGTTGGAGTTTGCAGTATAATACTTTATTAAAAATAAAGTACCTTTTTAATAAGACTTATTACTATTTTTTTTATCAAAGCCAGATATTCTCTCCTATTTAAAATGTATGGAGCATTATGAGGAGATTCAGCGGTGACCGTGGACTGTTGAGCAAGTTAAAGTTCCCAAAACTTTAAAAGGTGTAATTAATAGGAAAGTTCACCCCACACAGTTCTAACACTGCCTCTTATTTAAATCTTATTTCTGTAACATATAATGATGCAAGAGAATGAACAAATCACAGATTCTTATTTTTGTTGCATTCTACATACACATCCAACCATGCACATCAATTTACCAACTTGAAAAAAAAAGAATTGAATGTTTGCAGAACACTTAAAACAATCGGGAATGTGTCAAAACAAAAGTAAAATTTAAACTACATTTTATATGGTGGTGTATTTGGGCCACCATAAGAAGTTTCAATTTTAAGAATAAAGTCGGAATAACGTACATTTAAAAAAATAAATAAAGGCAAAATAATGTGGATGTAATACGAGAATAAAGTCAAAATGAAGTGGATAGTACTTTGAAATTAAAGCCGTAGTATAATGGCAACCTCTTGTGTTGTAATAAACTAGGTTTATTTAGAAGGAGGGTGGCACGGTGGCTTAGTGGGTAGCACTGTCGCCTCACAGCGTCCGCGTGGGTTTCCTCCGGGTACTCCGGTTTCCTCCCACAGTCCAAAGACATGGTTCTAGGTTAATTGGAGACACTGAATCGTCCTGTAGGTTTACCCAGCCGTGTAACTGGAAACACCTGCACGCCTGTCCCGAGCCCGGATAAATGGGGAGGGGTGGAGAAAGCAATGGCAAACTACTCCACTATCATCGCCGAAATACTTCATGGATCGATGATCCATCAAAGTGACCGAGAGTCAGCTGTGACTAATCGGATAATCATCATCATGTAGAAGGAGGTGGAGCAGCTAGATTTTCTGCTAGCACACCAACACCAAGCACTGGTTTGAAGCTCATTGTTGCCACCGGTTTACTGGGTGCCACCATAACCACTAGGATGCACAAATTGTGAAGCAGGTTCCAGGCTTTGATAAATAAAAGAGTGCCAAAATTTGTGGATCATGATTGTAATTGTAATTGTAATTGTAATTGTCCGGAGTGTACCACTAGAGGGTGTATGTCCACACAGGAAGAAGAAGAAGAGAAGGTGTCACGTGTATCCGGTTCAGTGATTGGCATTTTTAGTAAGCATAGATCCAGGGACACTCTACCAGGGTAAGATCAGCGCTGTGTTCATTTATGCATTGCAAATATTAAATATTTCATCTGTTTGATTTAATGTCTTGTAATGTATTCACTCAAATTACTTATTTACTATTTCTCTACGGAATGACGTTGCTGTCAGTGTTGTTAATGTGGAGGTCACAGGGAGAAGTGTCCGTGGTCGCTGTTGGGTTCGCAACCCAAATTGATTCATATGTTAAGATCAAGTGCACTAGACGGGCTGTACACGGTCGGAAATAACACCCTTCGTATGTACTTTAGGTAGGGAAAATAGGGTGATTTGGAATCCAGCCATACTTACTCGTTAAGTAACCATGTTTTTTGGTGTTTGAAAAAATATTATTATTAAAATAACAGAATGAATTTGTTCATAGTTTGAGTCATATGTCAACCCGAAAGTAGTTCGAGTCGTCAGTGCGTTTTGTTTCGACTTGCTGAATAACTGCCAAACGAGCGATATTTTGTGTAACGAAACTGCTAACTTTTAA
>JAYDZG010000015.1:6086706-6101521 GCA_034509265.1 Microcambeva bendego | reverse complement strand
TACACTTCCAACTATTAATAAGCTGTCTTTTCCTTTTTTATGTAATATTAATAATAGTGAATACAATGCCCAAATACTTTTGTTTTCCCCAGATATAAAAAGTGTGAGAGGATGCAAGAAAGCAAAATGAAACGATTGAAAGGTATGACTGTGCTTCTTTTGTTAGGATCTTGTTTAAACTTAAAGAACGATTGTATAGTACATATTTTCTAGTGTTTCTCGTGTCACATTATAATGAGCACCAGCTAATATCCAGAGATCCCGCCTCGTGCGGCAGCTAGCCGGGCCGGGAACGACTCGGTTAAGGTCCTGGTAGGTCTTCACAGGTATCTGCAGACCTGCTCACCGCAGTTCATCCTACATCTGCTGGAAGGTGTGTCGGGGAGGATCCATAGGATGAACATGGTGGTTCCAGAGATGCCGAGTTGGGTTCAAGTCCAGGCAATTAGGGGGTCGGGGTAGCACTTGGAAGACTCGTCAAGCTCTTCCAAGCAGTGTGGGACATTTGTAGTATTATAGATACCAAGTCGACTCATGAGACACGGCTTTCTTCATGAGCTTTGCACTGTTGAGTGGTCATAATGAATTAAAACACTATCGAGTCACATTTATCATTGGCTGTTATAAAACATCAAAATCCTCACTGCAAACGTTTTGCACTGGTATCCGGTTTAGTCACTGAACAGTCGAGTGTTTTGGGGACCGGACTGAGACCATTTCCTCTGAAGGTTGATTTCATAAGACTTTGCGGATGTGAACACCCTTAGATCCTGATGGATTAAGACAGAACCTCAGGGCGGGGCTGTGGTTAAGTGGGTAGCACTGTTGCTTAACAGCAGGAAGGTCCTGGGTTCAATCCCCTGGGTTTCAGGTCCTTTGTGGAGTTTACATGTTCTTGCATGGGTTTACTCCGGGTGCTCCGGTTTCCTCACACAGTCCAGAAACATGTGAGTGAGAAACTAGAGATATAAAATTTTCCACAACTTGTGCATTGATGAATCTTGTCATGAAATAACCAAAGTGTAAAACATGTTAAAATCTGAATAAAACAAACTAAAGACAGAGAACCTTCGGTCGGCTTTGCTTCAGTTTTCCAAAACTAATTTTAAAGATGCTTGTGGGTTCATCGACGTTTCACGCTTGTCGTTTCACCCCTGACCCATTATTTGACCAATTCTCTTTTCCGCAGTTCAGATGAAGCGACACGCAGATGCGTATGGAGAAGGAGGGGAAGGGGCCGAGGTAGACGGCACAAGAGACTGCTCGAGCCCGGTGGAACTTTCTAACGCACTAAGTCCTAGCAGGAGGCCTAGACGTCAGGTCCCACGACGTTGCTTCAGCGACCTTTTAGATTCCGAGTCTACTGATACGGCAGCATCCGATACAGAGAAAGAGAAGGAATCGATCAGCAGTGTTCCAGTTAATCAGACTAATGGTAGGAATTAACTGAGTTATATATGATGATGAGGCTCTGTTAGGACTACAGTTAGCAAACCCATTTTAAACAGGAGAGGGCGCTGGTGCTATTAATCTGTTCTCAATGTAATTTAAAAGAGTACAATATGATGTTAAAATCTTAAACATAATTAATGTAATTCTCGTAATAACCAGTGCGTAGTGTTATTTTTTATCTTGGTCTGATTTTGCCTCGTCTTATTTTTTTGTCTAGATACTATCGCACCCTCTGATACTCAAGTCGATGTATTAAAACCACGGAAGCCTGGATTGCCAAGAGGACCTTGGGGTCGACGAAAAATTGACAAGGTACTCAAGTCCACGCCTTGCTTTATTATCCTTTTACACCTTAATTAAAGTCAGGGAGACATTTCAAGTTTCATTCGGTGAAGCTTAGTTGGTAGAGCTTTGTTCTCATCCATGCAGCCACTGTTGGGTCTTTAACTGCAAGGGAGCCATATAATAGCTTTCCTGTGCTCTGACCCCTGCTTCCAAAGAAGGAATATGCAGAGAAAGATTTACAACTGTATATTTTGAATAGAATATCTTTATTTGTCCAGTGTAGGATTTAGTAATATTTCAGAAACGGACTTCAGCATTCTTTGAAATTCTATTCATCCTCATGGTTTATCTACTTTCTATTGACTGGCTCAGTGGTTCAGAAGAAGGTCCTGGGTTCGATTCCTATCGGGAACAACATAAAGACGTTCAAGTGAGGCGAATTGGAGATACTAAACCGTCCATGACCGTGTTTGACATTCAATACTCGATCAGATCAGATGGATCTTGTGTAACGAGGAATTCCTCCTTCTGTCATGACTGTTAAAATCCTAACGACTAAACAAAACAAGAATGCTCTGAAACCAGAAGAAAGAAGCTTTTAAAAGTCAAGGGGGCGTTAATAACAAAGCTGTGAAGTATATTGCTATTGGGATGGTGTAGTTCTATTCAATTTTAGTATTTGCTCCTGTTTACCGCTGAAACGTGTGAAACCATGTACACGTAATACACAAACTGTGCTTAGATTGCTTTTCTCAGCATGACTAAGCATAACGTGTAGCTCTAACACTTTCTGCTCTGCTATTGCTCTGAAATGGAACGGTACGGATGGTGGAGGTGTTCTCTCTTTATTAGTGATATGCACTAAAGATTCCTCTCTGTGCAACAGTATAAGGCAGGTTTTCACATGATCCTTTGCTGAGCCAGGAATATATACTAATAGTTATCATTTTTAAAAGGATCTGGTGACCTGCTTTGGTTGAGCAATTGTGGGTTAGTGGGTTAGGTGCTGGACTAGTAATCGGAGAATTTCTGGCTTGAGCAAGGCTCTTAACTCTCAGTTGAAAGTAATGCTTTCTCTGATGTATGGAATTTCTAAATCCTATACCCTTGACTACAGAAATTGATTGGTTATAGATCATGTGATCATGTGAATGCAGCCTTGCCCAGCCTAACTTTTAATCCTAGATTCATCCAGCTTTTAAGTTTGCTCAACTACTGCTTTCTTGGCTGTGAGAATCTTCTGGTTGCCTTCTTCCTGCTCCTCCTCTTCGCTTGCTTGGCTCTGCATTGCAGTGGTCATGATACAGTCCATCTATAATGGCTCCCCACCTCCTTTCCCTCTTCGTTCTTCTACTCTCCCAGTCTCAGAGTAGCCCGGCCTCACAGGCTCGGTCACCGTCACCAAAAGCAAGCCCATCTGTAAAGCTCAGGCTGAAGCTCCAGCTGCACCGGCTGCCCCCTAGCGTGGTGCGAGACGCAGAGTGGTCCGCCGTGACCGTACCTTCCCGGCCGGATGGCAAAAAAACACAAGAGGATTATACGGACAAAGCAAGGCATGCAAAGAAGCGAGCTCGGAAGCAAGCGCTTACTGACCTCCCCTGTGTTCCTCGTTCCCAGAGCTCAGCGGAGCACACACCGCGTAGCGTCCTGGCCACAATGACCAACGGTTTTGTTTACCGCCCGGCACAAGAGGCAGCACACAAAATCCGGGTAGACTTCAAGGTTCGTATTTTCAAGTTTCTTGGTACTGTTGTTTGGTACTTTATCCAGTTCATAAATGCTTTTCTTGTTGTTGTTTTTCTAGGAGGACTGCAACATTCAAAACGTCTGGGCAATGGGGGGTCTGAGTGTCCTCACTTCAGCTCCCATCACGCCGGAGTGTGTGTGTCTGCTCTGTGCTAGTAAAGGCCATCATGATGTAAGAGCTTAAAATTCAAAGCACATTATTTATCGTTCAGTCCATATTTGGAATTTATTTAATATGTGAGTGGGTAAGGCACCGTTAGGGATGTAACGATTCAACAAGAATCGATACGATTCGACTCACTTGGGGGAATCAGTATTCACATTAAACAGAGTTTCTCATAAGAAATAGTCAAAGGAAACTTTAAGGTAACAAATAATTTGTCTTCAATTTCATGTTTCAACCTAGAATTGGGAATTGTGGGTATAGTGTGTTGTGGTTATAGTGTGTTCAAGGTTTGCACAGCTGTTTGAATCTCTTAACTATGAATCGATTCGTTTGTGTGAGCAAAAGGAACGAATTCATTTGAAAAGAGTTGTTTCGGACAGTGATTCAGTTTGCATGTGTATCATGTAATACAACCAGGCTGGTCAGCCAGAAAGTCTTTCTTTCTTCATTGCTCAGTACTTTCATGTGGTTGTGTGTATATAACACTTCCAGAGAATAGATAAAAATGTTAACCCAACTCTTCCATAAATGGTTGAAGGGAGATTTCATTTTTGTTTGTACGGCAATAAAAAAAAAATACACATGCAAAATTACAGCTCAGCTGTGATTATCCTGTCTCTCAGATGATCTTTTGTCAGATGTGCTGCGAGCCCTTCCATCGCTTCTGCCTCCCAGCGGATGACCGTCCGCAGAAGGAGAACAAGCCGAACTGGTGCTGTAGACGCTGTAAGTTCTGCCGTGTCTGCGGACGCAAGAGCAAACCAGGAAAGGTAATCCAAACGTGACTATTTTCACTTCTATTTATTTATGTTTCAATAAAACGATGATGATAAACTCCTGGTAAAAACACTGGATGGGTTTTGCTTTTTCGCAGCCTGTTTTACAGTGCAAAAAGTGCTTTTACTGCTACCACCCATCTTGTCTTGGACCCTCTTACCCCAAACCAGACAAGTTCAATACACCTTGGGTAAGTCATGTATTTGTATTTGTAACATTTTGTCCTATTAAAGAACATTTGGGGTCTGTTAGAAAACATACTGAGCTGCCTACTTCTCACACCGGCACTTCTTATGCCTAGAAAGGTTAATTAGGCAGCCGTGGCCTGATGGTTGGGCTTGTGATCAGAAGGTCGCTGGTTCGACTCCAGTAGCCGACAGGTCTACAAAATGACGTATATAGAGAGCTCACTAGGTTTTCGGACAGACCCTTAGGTGCCGCTATAACATTCATGATTTGGTAAGAGTCGAGTGAAGAAAATTGTTGTTTCGTTTCTGTACAGGCGTGCATGTTATGTATCCGGTGCAAGAGCTGTGGGGTGACCCCTGGGAAACACTGGGAGTTTAATTGGAATCATGAGCTTAGTCTCTGTCGTGTCTGCAGTGACCACTATAAGCAAGGTACAGCACTGGTAATGTTTATAAAACTCTACAAATGTGCTCTGTGAATGCATGTTTCGATACGTTACAGGTACAAGTCAGTTTTAATAATCAGGCTTTTTAGACTAGTGGTAATTATGAATAGAAATACGTGAAGCCACCTGCCATTGACGATCATTAACTGGAGAGTTCTCTCTTTACCAGATTAGGTTTTTTGGGGCGATGTAATCACACAATGTGAAAGACTGAATTGAAGTGAAAATAAACATTAAGCTGTGGGTAACCCTCGCTAACCCTCAACTGCTGAGACGCAAGTTTAAGGATTGAACATCCAGCATGATTGGTCATGTTTCATTGAATAAAGTCATCACTATTATTGCAGTAGGGACCTTTGCTCTCAGTGCTGGTCCCAAGCCAGGAAAAAATAGTTTTGGCTCAGTAAGGGAGTCCAGACATGCGGATCAGAGGATTCACAGTCGTGAGCCCTAAATACGAGAGGACCTAACTGCAATCGTAGTGACTTACATAAACCACGGGTAGAAAAATGAGAGTCTAAGTGTGTCGCATGCTGGTTGAAGCCAGCCTGAGAACATCCTGAGAATTTCTGTCTCTCTTCACAGGTAACTTTTGCACCGTGTGTCTCAAGTGCTACAGCGAGCACGAGTTCGACAGGAAGATGATGCAGTGCGCTCGTTGCGCCCACTGGGTACATCCGAAGTGTGAAGGACTCACAGGTTAGAACGCTCACATCTGGGGTCGGGTTCTGTTCCCGCAACAAAAATACACTGCCTGGCCAAAACAAAAACGTGATTAATAATTAAAAGCCATGTTGATCAATGCAGTAGTAAATATGGTACAGCTGGCTCGTGGGTTGCCCGGACATGAGTCATTGTAACACATGAATGAGCCAATACAAATTTCTGACCCCCGACGAATGCCAGTAAAAGCCTTTTGGATGTGTTTGACTGGACTTATTGCTTATCTACAAGGTCTCAGCCAGCAATTAACCCTAAACATTGTGACCCTACATAAGACCTACTAATAAAAACTCTCACAAGCTAAAGGCACTTCAGCAAAATAAAAGGTTTATTAGCTTATTATATGCTTGAAAATGCCTGCCTTAGTAAGAATTAATTCAAATATAACTTATTTCCTAGATATGATCATGTTTTAACCATTTTTCTTCATCTTTGTTAGATGACATGCATGAGATCTTAATCAGACTACGTGGGAAAAGTCTGGTGTTCTCCTGTGCAGCCTGCAGCGAGCACTTCCCAAGCGGGTGGCAAGAAGTGGTCCAGAGTGCACTGCGGAGCGGCCTAGAGAAGGTCACGAACAGCCTGAAGAGCTCTCCGGTCACCCGTCACCTTCAGATTTGCTCACGGGTAAGTTCTCCGCCGTGTTCTATCACTTAAATCATGTTTCTTTATGGCTCAAACGAAGACGTCCGCCAGGATGAGTTATAAGGATGTGTTGTGTGTATCTGAACAGTGTGAGGCCTGTCCTGATTCCGAGACCATAGATGAAAGGAATGTGCCGTGTGATCTTCATGCTGTGGGAAGAAAGCTTCAAGAAGGCCTGTACACTTCATTGGTGAGTTAAATGGAACCTGTTTTGATTTTGTTCTGCGACATCATCAAGACGTGAATAGATCATTTGAAGAGATTGTTGCTAGTATTTTTCATTTCTCCCAATTTCATTCAACAGAACTCATTTCATGAAGATGTAGCGCTACTTGTGACAAGGAAGCTACAACAGGAAGAATCATTCCCAGAAGAACAAAGGCCCACTGCTCAAGCAAAGGCTTTATACATAAAGGTGACCCAAAAGTAAAATGTGTATTTCTGTCAAATTCAGATCATTTCTTTTTTTTGGTATGTAACATGGATTTGTTTTTGCAGTTGCTGGAGCAAACCTTTAGCTGGTTCAACAGTCGGGACCCTAAAACATGGATGCCGGTTATAAAAGAATTTCCGAGGTATTTACTACTCTTTAAACTAATAATTTCCTTCTTTGTTAGGATTTATGAACACCAAATATGAACGTTTCCTTTGTTAATGTTCACATCCAACATAAAAATGAGAATCGTATGATTGGTAAACAGAATGACGGCTACTTGAACTCTTGAGCCTGGCAGTGGTTTAATGAAGTGGGGAACATTTTCCTGGCCAACACTACTGAGCAAGACTATGGCATAGCCTTAATGGTCACATTGTATTGATCAGTTTTATGGCTATCATAGTTGGTGAGAAGGTCCTCGGTTTGCATGTTCTTCTTGTGTCTGCATGGGTTTCATCCCACAGTCCAAAAACATGCTTCCAGGACAACTGGATACGCTGAATCAGATGGATGGTTGGGATGGCTGGATAGATTAGACAGATAGGATAGAGTATGTATGGGCAGTAAAAGATATGATGCCTCTTTAATTGCCATAGCAGCAGTATAATAATAATAATTATTATTAGGATAAACATGTCCATAGTCTGAAAACCTGCCACTTTGTTTCAGTTGTATGATCCCAGGCGCTATAATTCCACCCTCTGAAGAGCACAGTTATGCTCAGTGGTTGACAGAACCAGACCATAATACCAAGCATCAAGAAAATATTCATAAAGCACAAGGTAAGAGATTCAGACCAGTTGTGGGAGTCGTTTGCTTCTAAATGTTTGCCTATTTGTAGTCCTTTAGGAATAACATTTCTTTTCTGTGCCATGCTGTCTTATTTTTCTCACGAATCAGCTCTGCCCAGTGTAAGATCAGCAGAACCGGTTTCTACTGTTGATCAGTGTCTACTCAAAGACAAAATGCATGTTGGCAGCCTTTAGTTTTGATTCCGATGCCATGAGATCTATGAGTTAACCGGCATTGTCTAACTTGATTGGAAGATCTTGCACATTTGATGGCGATTACACATCTGGCCTTACACAGATTAAGGTTTTTCCAGAGACCCTAAAACTTTGATAGATAGAAGACCTGAATTCTATGTAGTTTTAAGAATAGAGACTTTATGATGTATAATTTAGGTGAGTAAATTGATTACAAAAAAATCATTTAATCATTAATCCTTGTAACTAATTAAAGTTTTACTTCTGCACTTACGTGTTTGTGCTGTGAGCAGGTGTGAAAAATGGGCTGCGTCCAAAACCACACACCGAAACAGCACTAAAACCTTTCACACACAGTTCAGTAAATACCAAGTTAACTCCAGTCCTGCCTTCTCTTCAGTAAGAAAGTGTGAATTAGGACGGAACCGAAACAGAAACACTGCTAAATGCTGAAAATGTAAATGTAACGCTCTGTTCGGCCCTCATTATTATTGCAGACGCCTTTATCCAAAGCAGTACAGTTACAGTATGAGCAATGAAGGTTAAGGACCTTAACCCTGTGTCTACGGGTTAAATCTGGGAGTCTGGTTTCCTCCCACAGTCCAAAAACGTTCAAAGTGAGGTGAATCGGAGATAAAGTGTTCAATTACATTCATGACCGGACTGGTAATCACGTTATACCAGATTATTTACTGTCAAAAACAAGTGTAAAACGGGTCATTAAAACTTATTTAAATGAATAAATGTGTGTCCTGTTTAGCTACAGATCCACTGTATGCCAACCAGTCTGGATTAGATGCGAGACATTGCTCTCTTTGTCAGCAACAGGGTGATGCCAAGCCCAGTGTGAGTGACTATCCTCTTGAACATTTCTCTGTTTTTACTACGGTTTCGACCTTCTATCCTAAGCTGTATTGTCACTCGGTTCTTAGGAAGCGGGGAGGCTGCTCTACCTGGGGCAGAACGAGTGGGCTCATATAAACTGCTGCATCTGGTCAGCTGAGGTGCAAGAGGTCAAAGGAGCATTGTTGAACGTCTACAGCGCGGTAGCCAGGGGGCGCTTCTTGGTAAACATAATTTGTTCATGCGGTGTTTCGTTCGATTCGAAAATGGCAAATTAATAATAAATACGTATTCTCTCTCGGTCTCTCTCTGCAGCGTTGCGAGAGGTGTAACCAAGCAGGAGCCACTGTGGGGTGCTGTCTCGCTTCCTGTCACAGTAATTACCACTTCATGTGTGCACGTTCCAGCCACTGTGTCTTTCAGGTCGATAAAAAGGTCTACTGTCACAAACATCGAGATCTCATCAACAACAAGGTACACGCTGCTGAACTCGAACTTCACATTTAAGGTGTTTTGTGCTATACTGAGTAAATAAAACGTCCATCCTCTCTATAGATGGTGAACGCCTTTGAGGTTCTGCGACGAGTCTTCGTCAATTTTGACGGCATCAGCCTCCGCAGGAAGTTTCTCACTGGATTGGAGCCAGAGTGTATTAACGTCGTGATCGGTGTGTAAATCAGTAAAACACCAAGTTTCACTTGGATAAGAAAAGCTTTTGTGGATGGGCGTGGCCCCGGTAGGATACAAATCACAATACATGTTTTTTTTTCATGCAGGTGCTTTACACATTCAGAAGCTGGGCGTGCTGACTGAGCTATCTGCAAATGCTGGAAAGCTGTATCCTGTTGGCTACCAGTGAGTTTCTTTATTACATGTATTTATTTAAATGTATTTACATTACATTACACAGCATTTAGCAGACGCTTCTATCCAAAGCGACTTACAATAATTTAGTATTTAAACAGACACTGAGGGAAGTAAAAGAATTATGAGAAGTAAATAAAAAGAAGTCATTTAGCAGGGTCAGAAGGAAGCCAAACAGTTGCATTGGCAAAGAGAAAGGAGGAGGAGCAGGAGAAGAAGTTAAGGTAGTTAGTCTGTTAGAGGTGTTAGGAGAGTAAGTGCTCTTTGAAGAGCTCGGCCTTCAGGAGTTTGCTGAAAATTGTGAGGGACACCCCTGCTCTGGTAGTGGTTTGCAACTTATTCCACCATCGGGGAACAAGGAAGGAGAACAGCCTTGATTGCTTTGTGTGTCAAGGCTGTTCTCCTTCCAATTAAAGCTGTGAACTTTACCTGTGCTAAAATCTGGGTCACTTGGGCATACGACTTAACACTGGAACTGTTTAATGCAACATTTAATCATGACCTTGTGTGAATAATACATTTCTTGATCCTGGATTCACCAGTTACTTACAAAATGATAAGCATCGGTCAGTCAATATTGTGTCCTCAAGCATGTCGCTCTGGCATAGTGGCACAAAGGAGTCTTGTGGCACCCAGTTGATGAAAATATTCCACTAACACACCAGCACGGAGATTCTGAACTCCTCGGTTTATAAAACATCAACATCCCAATTACATACAACTTTCTGAACGGTTTATCATTTAAACAATGAAATGTGATATGGGTTTTTTATTTACAGTACATGAATGGTGTGCATTGTTGTTTATTACAGTAATATGTGTCGTATAATTAGAAAACGACTTGTTTGTAGGACCAAAAAGAACATTTAAGACATTACAACGGTTGGGTTTTCATTCTATTTACATTCTTTCTTATGGCAAAAATAGATTTACCCAAACGAATGTGCTGACTAAAGAAGAACACTTTGGAACTAAATAAAATACAGTCAAGGATCCACTGGATTTTAAAAGCTGATGCACTGGTTCCGTTTTTCTCAGATGCTCTCGATGGTACTGGAGCACAGAGGATCCTCAGAAACGCTGCAGGTACACCTGTCAAGTGATGGATGTGCGCCAAGCATACCATAGAAGAAATCCAAATCTGGGACAAAATGAGGGGCAGAACTGCACCATTGCACACAGTCCAAAACCACAGGAAGGCAAGTTTTCACTTCTTTTTTATTTATTTTTTTACAGCTAGTTGTATTGACTCTGTCTAATATGGTTTTAGTGACGCCTTCAAAAATGCAAAGGTACTTTCACTGTTTTTTTGATGTATGGCTGCAAAATAAGTCTTCACGATTAAAAAGAAGACTTTTTATGTTTTTGTAGAGGTGAACTTGGACACTGAAGCGGCCACCCAATTAACCCCCACAACTCCATCTCCTAACTCCAAACTGCACTCAGGAACAGGATCTAAAACTCCCCTGCACCATCACAACCGCAGACCAGCTGGTGGAACTTTCAGGCCTCTGCCCTCACCAGGTGTGGTTTCAGTATGGATGTGGTGTTCTGGTTCTAATAATATGTGAGTTCCGGTAGTAGAAGAAGCCTGATACAATGGAGTACTCTAATTACTGTAATTAAAGTAACTACGTGGCCTTAGACAACGGCCGTTTGTACCTCTATGTTCGTTTAAATCTCGACCAAATAGAAGACCACATACATGGGAGCAGAGTTGCGTAGAAGTTAAAGGCTTACATGAACAATGATGGGCTTGTTCATTTAGAAAGGTTCCTGGAGGGTTCCTCATTACTGTTGGACTTCCAGCTTCTGCTGGCTGCATGATGGTCCTCATAAGGTCTGGCTTTTTGCCCATGAACTCACCTTGTCTTGGAAAAAAAAAGCATTTAGCTTCTACACGTGCATTAGTCACGGTCTAGTGGTAGTAATCAGAAGGGCGCTGGTTCAAGCCCCACAACTACTGGGTTGCTTCTGCTGTGTCGTCCGGTAAATGAGTAATTGGAAATGACTAAATTGGATACTTCTGGTCCTATATTGTATACAGCAAAATGCTACAAAGGGTTAACAGTTTAAACACTGAGCATTTCATTATTACAGGTTCTGTCGTTTCTTCCTCTCATCACATCCTGACCATCAGCGATCTCGACGAGACGCGCCGTTCGAGGCGGCTTTTCTCACGCAGCCGAAACGCATCCCCTCCTCACTCCCCCTTAAGTCCTGTAAGAATTGGCTCGCGGGGCGGGCTTCACCCCCGATCGCTTTCCGGAAGCTCTCCCGTGTCTCCAGTCAGCGCCCGCGAGAACTCGACCAGCCCCCTCTCACCTCGACGCAGGGGCCGGCCCCCTTCATCCCCTTCCAGCGCCGCCTCGGCGTACTCCCCTCGGCAAGGCGCCGTCGGCAGCCCCTCCTCGACCGGCGTCCTATCGCCGTGCCGCTCCCCGAGAAATCGCCAACATCCCAAAGCCACCCCACCTAAATCCGCACAAGTGCCTCGGGACTTCTCGCCGTCTTTCGAGGCGGAAGGTACGGCGGAAATCCCCGAGCTGGGGATCTCTGTGACCGCCGTGCTGGACGACGGCGTCGCCGATCAAGACCTGCTCTCGGCGCACTTCGATCCCGACACGGAAGTGGCGGTCGCGTCCGTGCTGAACGAGAAGCTGGAGTTCGACGAGGCCTTGCTGACCGATAACGTGAGCCTGCACTGCGGCTTATACAGCAGCATGGCGGAAATGCAGGACCTCGCGAGGGAAGGACTGACCGAGGCCGACTCGGCGGACGAGGACTCCGAGCGCTACTTTAACTTTGCGCGGACGGTCGTGGTCTGCGATTCCGCCAAGGACCCCGCGCAGTCCGGGATGCCCATGCTTCCTAACTCGAAGTCCATCTCTCAGCTGGACGGCGCGGGTAACGATTCCGAGAGCGACACGTGTGAAGCCGACGCGGAGGGCCACGATGATCTGGAAGTTCAAGAATCGCTACCCTTGCAAGCGAGTGACGATCTGCTTGTTGAAGCTGCTTCTGCTGGAGATTTAATGGCGCCGGATGGAGCCTTCTCATCTGTGGTGCCCAGTTCCCCTGTCTTTTACGCCAGCAGTGATCTAGTTGCCGGTCATCAGGACATCAGAGCAGATTCAAACGAGGTCTGGTTGGATCCTGCCAGCGGTCATTTTGTCTCCACTCCCGATGCCAGCGTAACGCTCCTGAGCAACACGCCCAGTTCGTTCCCAGTAAAGATCGACGTGAAACCGCCAGAGCCCAAGATCCTGCCCAAACCCCCCGGAGGAAAGCTGCGAATCATTGCTTCACGTCCTCCCGCTCACAGAAACATAATCATCCCCCAGTCTATCCAGCAGCACAGAGTGGTCAAGTTGGCCGTCCCCGCCGGCGTGTCGCTCCCGTTGTCCTTGCCGGTCAACGTTCTTCCCGCTTCTCCCGGTCTTCCACCAAAAAACCACGTCTCGTCGTCTCCTGCCGTTCTTAACGGCCTGGATTCTCATCCCAAGGCCGTCCCTAAGGGCAGAGCCATAGCCATCCGCA
Organism: Microcambeva bendego; assembly: GCA_034509265.1. Classification (NCBI taxonomy): domain Eukaryota; kingdom Metazoa; phylum Chordata; class Actinopteri; order Siluriformes; family Trichomycteridae; genus Microcambeva; species Microcambeva bendego. Next base: position 6,088,424 of record JAYDZG010000015.1, on the reverse strand, counting down.
TTCCGCACTCCTCGATCAAACCGAGCACGGCGTCCGGTCCGCAAGTCCTCCTCATCAACCGCTCCGGTCAGATTTTAATCAAAGACCCGCAGACCAACACCTACCAGATGCCTAACGCTAATTCCCAGACGTACAACCAGATTAGCCAGATCGCTAAAGTCATTCACGATCAGAACCTCGTTCAGAGTCCTGTCCAGAGGATCATGTTGCCTCAAGTGCGCCCCGGCCAAAGTCCCACAACCCGCATTATATCCTACACCAACGGCTCCGTGCCAGCCGCTAAAGTCACGGTACGGACGATACCCCAGCAAGACGTACAAATGATCGTCGACACCACCAAGGAAAGAAAGGGCGCCGCGAACGCGGAGCTCAAGACCGTACCGTCATCGCCAGTATCCGGAAGAAGCCAGGAACAGAAAGCACAGTCTATTCTCGAGAGAGCCATGGCAAGTCACCGAGACATGCCAAAGCCATCCCAATTCCAGCTCCACCAGTACCTTGAGAAGTTCCAGCAGGCCCCGGAGTCGAATAACCAGCGCAGGCCGACGATCCTGTCCCATTCGAAGCCTCAGGTCAGAGTCAAGAGGGTGTCCTCGGCATCCGACCGGATCGCCGTCGGTCAAAGCAACGCGGTCGCAGAACCAACGCTTCCTAGCACCCAGGATGAACTCAACAGGTTGGTAACGCCATCGACCGAATAAATATCTCATGTGTGTTTAAACATCCACGCATCCATTCTTACTCTCCTCCTTCAATCGTAGGTTGAATAAAGTTCGGATTAAAGCCCCAACACTGAAGGAGGTGCTGGACTTGGATAGACTACAAGCTGAAAATCACGTGCATCCAAAGATTAATAAAGCCAAAGAATCTGAAAGCAAAAGGTTAGATTATAAACAGCGCTGCACAGCCTGCCTCGCTTGATAAAATTAAGGTCTACTTGTATCGGTAACTGGGAAATTCTTTCAACATGTGTTTAACTGCATATGACGCTAGCTGACAACATTTTTAAATGAGACTGTGGAGAAGAGCTCCTGTCATCGGGGATCAAGTTAACCCATGATGACACAAGTGAGGCATTATGGAGCAGGCGGCGGCAGTTGTTTCTGATCGCATCCCCACAAGAGCTGCAGTTTTGGACCCAGCCATTGTAATTTAGCCCTTGTCAAACTCGAATTCTTATACTTATATTCTTAAATTTTTATGATATAACGTGCCCTTGGTGCTTAATTCATCCCACCCACTAACGTGCTATTATGATGATGATGTGTTTTTTCTATATATAGTGCAGAAGCACTCACAATACTTAAAGCCTTAATAGACATTTTAAAAAACATAATTCCCAATCGTGCTTTAATCATGCACATCAAACCACCCTATAATACAAAACATTCAAAGATTCATAAACCAACTTAGAGATGAACTGACACACAACTATGCTGGATACACGACACAGTGGAATAGTGGGTAGTGAAAAAGCAGATCGACATGCCGGAGGAAAAAAAAAAACAGCCATACATCATCAAATATAAAGGTGAATATAAAAATCTATGGCTATAAAACCAGTCATACAACCTTGAAAGAAAACGGCAATCTGAATGGAACAGAGTCCAAACAAACTATACAAAAGCCACCCAAATATCTTTGATATAGCCAAATCCCACCAGGGACGACGCATTGATCGAACCATACATACAAGATGCAGAATCGGACACACCAGA
>JAYDZG010000015.1:6061759-6072260 GCA_034509265.1 Microcambeva bendego | reverse complement strand
CCTGAATTTAAAATACACAGATTTCTCTGATATTTCTACCATTTCCACAAACGAGCAGAATGGGGATTGAATGATTTAAATTGCTCCTTGTTGGGAGTCAGAGTGATTAGTTAAAATTTGAGCCATTTGAATTGGTGATGGCTGGATCCTGCCTATTGGCCAGTGTTTCCCCTGACCACCAAGACTCTGATGTTCAGTTCATTTTCTTTAACGCCTTCTCCTAATTAGGGTCAGCTCAGGGTGCTGGAGCCTATCCCAGCTCTTCAATTGGTGCAAGGCAAGACCCTGATGTATAAAGTGATTAGTTTTTAAAAAGTGAATAAGTGAATGAATAAATTATATGCAGTTACCATCAGTTTGAACACTAAGGAAATTTCCGGAATTCTGAATCTGATCATTTTAAAATTCACCTTGCATACTGACACATTGTTCTTTTTTTTAGTAATACCAGACCTTTGTGATTCTGACCAGGATTATCTGGCTTTTAATATAGTCAATGTTTGTATGGTCTAGTGGTGGATGGCTCTGTTGCCTCATGGCAGGAAGGTTCTGGGTTCGATCCCCAGGTAGTATAGTTCCAGAGCTTGGATGTTCTCTTTGTGTCTGTGTGGGTTTACTCCAGGTCATCTGGTTTCCACCCACTGTCCAAAAACATGGAGCCAGGTCAACCAGACCCCCTGAACTGTGCCAAATTAATAATGTGGATAACCATCCGCTGTGGCGACACCTAACTGGAGCAGGCAGAAGAGGGGGCCAATGGCACGGTCTATTGGAATAGCAGACAAATGGACTAGTCCTTCACTCCAACCATCTTGAGTGTATGTGGTTCCATTGGTCTGATTTGGGCTTAACAGGCACTGTTGGCCATGTCTGAGAGAGGAAAGTGTAGATGAGGACTCTTAACTTGATGATCATCTGTGCGTGTTATGATGTAAAGAAGCTGATAGTTGGAAGAAATACATTTAAAGCTTAAATTTTTCAAACTGTAGCAAGACAAATTGAAACTAGTTAACATTCAGGAACGCCTTTGTAGGCTTTTTGGCTACTTGTCTCTGCATTTCTCAACCCTGACTTTTTTTGTTTTCATATAGAGCATGCCTTCAATGTACAATAAATTATATAACTATTTGTCCTTCAACTGTTGATCATTGTCAATTTCTGAACACATGGTGCTGTTGCCTGGATATTTCTAGAGTATTGGTAATCCAGTGTTGTCACATATAATGTCTAAAGTCCTAGAAAAGATAACCGCACTACTTAAAAACACCCACATATGTAGGTGTAATTGCTATGCTGAGAGATGTCCAAATATAACCTGATTAATCATGGTCGTGTGTTGATCAATTGGGCATTTAAAATAATGTATGACAAAAGATGATCTACAGGCATCAGTATGAATAAAACGAAGCAGTGTATTTGAGTTTGAAGCTTCAAAACATACAGTACACTCTGCCCTTGCCACCAAAGCTCCCCAGAAATGTTGCCTGTCCATGTGATCACTAGCACATGGACTCTACATAAGCCTTAATATATATAATTGGAGTTATTGAATTGTGAGTCTACTGTGATGCACATTGTGGGTGCTCATGCGTCACAATGACTGTTGAGGCTAGTCCACAACCACCAGCCAGCATGGTGTCAACACAGAACTGATCGGCTATGTCTGAGGCAGTGGGTGGCCGAAACCTTGTGATGGATTGCCATCCTGCCAGATGTGTTTTCCCCCTGCATCCAGTGTTTCCCATCAAAAGCAGATCCAAAGCTACCCCAACAGAAAAAAAGGTTTATGAATTAATGATGAATTATCACTTCATAACATGTGCAATCAATGAGCAGGAATCATTCATTTTTACTTGTCAGGGCTGCACTTGTTCTGGTTATGGTTGTAGTTGATCCAGCTCCATCTAGATTTCAAGACCCTGGTTGCAAGATGTGAATACTGTTTATTCTTGAAGGTGCATCATACACCCAAACCTTCGCTTATTTACACTTAAGAGCAGGGCTGCCCAATTTGGGGCCCACAGGCTGGTCCACTATTTATTTATTGTTGGCCCGGTTCTACTTTAGTCAGTAGCTGGGAAGCTCTTTCAACCGGTGTTTTATGAGCTATAACTAAAGCTGTCATACATTAGCTGACCAAAATTGTACATGAGGCAGTGGAGAGAGGGGGGCACTGTGGAACTCCTGTTAGCAGGGGACGAGTAACCTATGATGTCTGAGGCTCAGGGTTGCCAGATTGGGCAAGTATTTTTTGCATATTGGCAGGTTAATTCCTGCTTTGTTTATGTATTTGGCTGGAAACCACTGGTGCAGTGTGACAACCCTGGTGAGGCTGTTAATTATGGAGTGTGTGAGGCAGCGGAATACGGATAAATGGGAAATTTGAAACAGTTGCTTTACTTTCTGTATTCCTCAGTTTACAATAACCTCTAAATCTCATCTTTCAGAGATTATATTTTTCTCTGCATGTTTTGCTTTATGAATTTACATTTGTTCAAATGCATTCTGATCCTAAAAAGGAAGATTTTCTATCGTCCTTTAAAATCTATAAAAGCACTGTAAGTTTGAATAAACAGTAGTGTTTTATATTAACTATAAATAATGATATATTTTAGTTTAATGCAATATTTAAACAACATTACTTAGTTTTGGCCCATGACCCTTTGCTGCGATTAACTTTGGCCCCGAATAAGGAATTGTTTTGGCACCCCTGTTTAAGAGCAATTTAAAGTAACTGATCAACCATTTAATTGAATGGAGATCGTTTATGAATAATTTCATCATTAAGTTTAAGACAGCTGAAATGAAACCCAACTTTCTGATACTATAAAACTGTCAAAGTTTCAGGAGCTGAACTGAAAATAACAAAAAAAATGGCTTCACTCCTCGAATATGTAAGTAGGTCAGTGTCCATGTTCTTCCCCCCCCAACGTTTTCTTACAGCTTTCTATTCTATCGCAGGTCGACCTACTGTCTGCTCGGCCCCCTTCCCCCTTTCCAGTTCCTACTTCTCACCAGCCTTCATGTGTTTTCACACCATGAACTCTCTCTCTCTCTTTCTCTCTCTTTTTTTATCTAGCACATGAGTTTTAGACCCTGAGGTTCTGGGGGTTGGGTGTTGGAGAGGAGTGAGACAGACGTAGCGTGTATGTGTGTACACCCCAACACGCTCATTCCGAGCGCTTTCATTTACATGCAAATGAGTGCTTTTGCATGTGTAAATGCCCACATGTGTGTGTTTTTAGATGTGTTGGTTGGGGGCATAGGGTGACTGGCACTGTGGGCAATGTGTGCTTTGTTCATGTTCTCAGTGGGCAACTGAGGATCATTTATGTACCTACGTATTTCCTGGCTGATTATACCTCCATGTCAATCGTTTATTCTATGAACTGATTCTATCTGATAAGGTTTATGGGAGGTGATTGGTCTTATGGTAGCTTATCATGAAAAAAGTCAACAATCCAATGGAGTCCCAAAGGAGTGTTATGGAAAGTTATTTATTTATGAGCATTGGACATTACATGGCGGATGCAAGGGTTCATTGTGTGCCTGGAGTTCATGACGGCATTCATCATCCAGTTCCTCAGGGCATAGTTCAAAATGAAGCGGTCATCAGTCAAAGTCACCACTTCTGTGCCTCTGTGACACTCTAAGCTCAGTGACCACTTCCGTCTGAGAACATCCTGTTTGTAGGTACTGTTTGCTCCGGGAGTGCCGGTTCCTTCCCACAGTCCAAAAACATGCAGTAAGGTAATTGGAGACATTGAATTGCCCCATAGGTGAGTCTGTGTGTGTAAGCATATGTGTCCTGTAATGAATTGGCTTTCTGTCCAATGTGTTTGTGTGCCATGCGCTCATTGAAAACCATCACCTGCAACCCTAACTGGATAAACGGTAGAGAGGAAAATTAGTTGTTTTTTTTCCAGTAGGTAGCAGAATTTAACATTTTATTAATTATAGCACATTGCCAAATCCTTGATACTATCCTGGTTTATATGATTTTCTATTGTGAAATTCAGATGATGATGATGGTCAACAGAACGTTACAGCGAAAGGCTTGATGATCATCAAGGTGTTTTTTGGCAAAATTAGGAGAGTCCTGTATGCTTTATATACTTAGTGACCCAGAGACCTAAATTAAAATTTACTCCTCTCGTTAAACCCACTACTCTCACTCTACGATTGAACCCACTCAGAGCAGAGCAGGTGGTGCAGGTACTGGAACCTTCAGGGTTTTGTGGATAGTCACTGCCTGATAAAATGTTTTCTTTGTTTCCGCTATGTAGGAAATTTCTTCTGCTTTCACTTCTAAATCCAGGTAAATATGCCATGCCCTTGTGTCCAGTAATTATAGGTAGGTTTTGGACCTACAATGACCCTGATCAAGATAGAGCGGTTAAGTATGATGAACGAATGTTTGGACATGTGTTGCATGATTCTTAAATGAGAGAGGTTTGATCTTATCCCTCCATGTAGCCGCCACCCTTTCCTCATTCGAGGAGACATGCTCAATGATTGTTTCTCTTCACTTGACAGGTATGGGGTGTCAGAGCATAGTATCATTTGAAGTGTGCCAGCTGCCCCACTGTTGGTGCCTCGACTGGTCAGTAGCGGTTGTAATTGCTCAAGCAGCTTGGAGCCCAGTACAGCCATTGTTCCTCCCCTACATACACACTGCCTAGCCTGTTCATAGCAGAGAAGGTTGGTCTAGGATTTAAATTTATCTTTATTGTTTTTTATGTTCGTTGTTTTTGGAGCGCTACATTTGTACATCATCTATTTTTACCTCTGGTAACTTCTTGATCAGGGTGGTTTCCAGCCTCACACCTAATGCTTCCAAGATTGACTTGGGTGCCACCATGGCCTTGACCAGGCTAAAATGATGACTGCATCCTAAAATACCAAAGGTTCCATATGCAACTAATAAATTAAGCAGCACATAGCAAGGCCCCTTTCTGACACACACAAACAAAACCAGACTTGTATACAACTGCCACGGCACTCGGCCATCTCTGACGGCAGTGCCCTGGCAACCGATAGGCATTTTGCCAAACCAGGAATGTTGCCAAGCAGCATGTTCCCATAGCAACTGGGCATTTTGGTGTTCTTGAAAAATGTATGGGCAGAGGTTGATGACTAGGGTGAAAAGGAGCAACCAAAGACCAAAACATACATTAGTATCTTGTTAATTTCATTGTTTTGATGTGGTGGATAGTAGATACTAGGGAGACAGAGACCTCGGTTAAAGCACATTCAGCATTTGAAAACTAATATTCCTTTGTTATTTAAAGTGCTTTAGGTTTTGGTTATTGTATTTCAAAGCACAATATATTCTATAATAGATGTCAGACAAGCTAACCACACTGGATTCAACAAACATACTCATACTATTGTTGGCAGAAAGCCGGCACTGCCACAACCGTGCCGCATTTACACGTGATCGGACTGATGATCAGATACACTCAAGCATTTGGATTCCCGGCGTTGAGCTTGTTGGACATCACCATGTCGGACCTCTGTCGGATCATTTAAGCTAAAAGGCTTCTTGCACTCATGTTGATCAAGAAAGCCTTGATTGTTTTGACCAATTCAGACAATAGTGATTGTAAAGATCAAAAAGAGTTTTCTGTCAGTAATGGACTTTGCAGGGATTGAATTTATTATCTTATTTGTGGTAAAAACTAGACTTAAAAGTGTTTGCTATGCGCTTTAGATATTGGTCAGTAAAGTATGCTGTACTGCCATGACATTTGTCAGTTAACAACCATGCACACACGGAGCAATAAAGACATTACCGGTGAAAACGCAGGTCTACCTTATGATTTGATGAATCCCGAAATACCTGGATCATACAGCACTACGGGATGAGGTAGTTGGTTGTATGGTTTTGTATCATAGTAACCCTGGAGTTAACTGTACGACCATCTAGCTTACCCTGTGGTGTTATCAGCACACCATGCCCAACCTGTGGGAAAGACTTTTAAGTAAATGTAAGTCAATGACTCGTGAAATGTGTTCATTTTCTCAAAAAAATCCAGAAAACAAATGTAAAATTAAAAGCCCCAAACAAATTAAATTATATTAACACCTGTGGGCAGTTCATTTCTTATTTATTGTTGATTATTTCACTATAGAAATTCTTAGAGTCCGTAATGGTCCGTTGTGGAAATGTCTTGCGCTGCTGTTAGATTTAGCAGAAAGAGTTCTGCAAAGAGAACTTTGGAGATTGGTGCAGAATTATTAGCTGAGGCTGGTAAGTCGTTTTTGTCTACCGAGACACACTTTTGCATTTATATAACATTTTAGAGCCAGCTTTGAAAAGGGAGTCTGACAGAGGACACTGCATTTACAGACCATTTACAGCACATCAATTGCTGCCATGCACTTTTCTTTTTCAGACCAGACCACTATGAACATTAGAAAATCATTTTTCTAGTCGATTTGAATGAAATTAATTTAAGCAAACGTCAAGTTCAGCATCAGAGTTTTTTTTACTTTGCTTTTTCAGCGAAATGTTGGAAGATATCTGCTGTTGTTTCTGTCTGTAGGCGTCCTAATATGGTGCCCAGTTGTCATTCATGAAGATGCAGGCATGTATAATTTAGGAATGATTGGTATTCACTAACTTGCGCATATTCAACTAATGATCTCCTGTTTATGAAGTGTTCCTGAATCTATGGATTTTAGGAAGGTCCATTTTACTCATAATGGAAGACACCCATGCTTTGGACTCTGACACTTCCAACAAGCGTTTGCATCTTTTGTTGAGAAACGCATAGGTGGTCCTTTTTGTCTTTAGCATGGAGGACTTAATGTATGTTCCATCTGAAAGAATCCATCCATCTATCTTCAAATCTGAGATTTTTTCTCCTCTTTTTTATAGTATTTGACAAAATGTTTCAACATTTCTGGAAATTGGGTTTTATATTTTCACTGTGTCAGATTACGCTTACATTTCCCCCATTTTACCAGGAGTAGCAGTAATTCTGGAGCTGACTGTGTAGAGCAACTGGAGGAGTAGAATGCTCGCTTTGTGCAGTTCACTGATAAATGATAAACGACAAATGACCCCTGTCCCATCTTCCAGACTGTCTGTCATTCCAGCAGTGCCTGGATCCGCATTGCGCTGTCCTGCTCCAATAAGAGGAGAAAGAAGTCTATATTTGCAGCCTGGGGTTGCACACACACACACACACACACACACAATCATTTAAAAGGCAAGACCCACATTCACCATATATTTTGTGCTGTATGGCCAAAACAAATAAGCAGACATTTTTGATCTGTAGTTTTTTTTTATCCTGATCATGGTTTCGACAGGTTTAGAGCATACACCAGGAACATTGATTGAAAGGTAAAACATGCTGGAAGGTCATAAGTTTGATTTTAAAGCAGGTCAGGTCAGGATTTGGTCGGGTCATGTGGAGTTTGCATGTTCTACCAGTGTCTGTGTAGATTTCCTCTGTTTTCCTCACACAGTCATGTTTTCCTCATGCAGCCATGTTAACTGGAGGCACTGAATTGCCCTATAGGTTCCTTGCCACTAGAATGCATAAACCAGTGCAAGTCCCAAGCCCAGATTAATAGGGGTCGACAAAATGATTCACTGTGTCTACCCCTTATGGGAGCAGAGAAAGAGAGAACCTTTATTAATATGATAATTGTCTACTTTGGTTGCATTGTAATTATATCTATTAAGGTTATAATCCCTCTATTTTAGGTTCTGATGTCCTTTTTGGGGTTATGGAAGTGGACACCCTGGATGTACCTGTTTTGAACAAACTGTTTTTGCACTTTGACTTATTTATATCTCTTTAAAGGTGGTTCAATGTCAAAGCAGGTAAAGTTGCAGTCACACAATGGTTTTTGGTTTTTGGTTTAACTCGGTGTTTGATTTAGTTTAGTCATATTCACTAAAATGTCATTTAGTTTTAGTCCTAATTTAGTCATCTGAAGTGTTTTAGTTTTAGTCGACTAAACATTTTTTAACCAGTTATGGAATGTTATTAATGTTTTAATGTGCAATAGACAAAAATAGATTTAACTTATTTAAAACATCTTTATTTACCTAACCTTTCTTATTGAGCATATCAATAACAACATATCAATGACCAGTAGCCCTGCTCTGCCTGAAAAATATATGAAAAGTTCAAAACAAACTGCATATTATGTTCTTTATAAAACTGGGTACTGTAAAAGCAGATATATCATTAATGTAAAAACAAACACCAAACATACAACAAACCATTCTAAAAGGAAGTGCAGAGGCTGTAACGCCACCAGACCTGCTTTCTCTGACCTATCAGTGTGACCACAGAGTACAAAAGATTTATTTGGTTCTATTCATTTTAGGGAAAGCACATCACGCTAAAGTTTCTTGTTTTTCACGACGTCAAATGAGAAATGTGTTCATACATCGGCTCTCCTGTCTCTCCCTGTTTACATTGTTGAGTTAACCTAGTTCAGTGAGTAAAGGCAATTCATAAACTAGTCTGATCAAATTTGTGTCAGCTTAGTCCTTCCTAACTTCTCTCTGTCTGCCACAAAACTAAATCAGTTATGATTGGATGTCGTGTTTGCCAAACATTTTCGTCTCGTTTTTATTCGTTAACGAAAGTGTTAATTCCTTTTGTCAGAGTTTTTATCTTTTCATGTAGTTTTTATTTAGTTATTGTCTCATTTTTGTCATCAAAAGAAGGTTTGTTGACGAAAACTATGACGAAAATCATTCGTAACGAAATTAACATTGCTGGCACCTCCCATCTGTTCGATTTAATCATTACCTAGGCCACAGACTATAGGTTTTGCTTCAACAGTTAAAGCTGAAAACTAGTATTACACCGATGTGGCATCACATTATGACCACCCTCCAAAAATTGGTCCACCTGTAATACACTGTGTTTTCTGACACCTTTGTATTAGAACCAGCATTAACTTATATAGCAATTAAAGCTACAGGAGCTCGTCTGTTGGATCAGACCCCTAGGGTCAGCCTTCATTCCCCACGTGCATCGATGAGCCTTGGCCGTCCATGACGCTGTTGCTGGTTTACCATTGCTCCTTCTTTGGACCACTTTAGATACTTACCACTTCTTCCTCTTCTTCTTTCGCTGCTCCCGTAAGGGGTAGCCACAGCACAGTTTGTTCTGTATTATCTACTTGGCTTTCTTGACACAACCCTCCCTATTTTTCCTGGCTTGGGCAGTGTCTCCAGTTAATATGGTGGCATGTGTTTTGACTGTGGAAGGCAAACGGAACCCCAAGAAGAAACCCACACAGACAAGGGGAGAACATGCACACTCTATACAGGAAAGAACCTGGATCGCCCAATGTGGGTTTTGAACAAAGGACTTCTTGCTGTGAGGAACAGTGCTACCCACTATGCCAAAATGTGCTAATTTGTAATCATTTGTAATCAAAATATTAATAAAAAACTAATGCTTTCTAATGCAGCTGGAATATAAATAGGCCAGCCGTCTCTCACCACATTGAACCTATTGTCAAAAGTTTTATTGATAGGTTATTCTTTACAGTCCAAAAGACTGGAAGTTAGACGTAATTCATAAGTTAGACGGTAACAACATAGGATAGAGTTTTTTATGCATTTTTGACACTATTTTAGCAGCTTTCTTCTCAGTAACAGGTTTAATTCTGTGAAGTACAATTCTTTATTAAAACATACTTAAGTGAAATTACATTTTATGAAAAATCTACTTTAATAATTGCACAAAAACTACTCAATTACAGAAACACAAGCAAATGTAATTTGTTACTGTACACCTCTGGCCATCAATGACCAAACAGCCATAGGGTATAGAATTCCTGAAGGGCATCATAATTGTTGTATCCCTGTCTTAATAGAGAATTGACTTATGAATCTGTTATGTTATGAATCTTAACAAGATCATATTCGTCAGCTCCATGAAAAGCTTTTTCTTGATCCAGTGACACAAGGACTTAGTTAAATGTTTTTTAATCAGAATTAAAAAGTAAATAAATAAGGTAAATAATCAGATCATTTCATTCTGTACTCCAAGAAGCATGTCTAGCTGCAAGTATTAACATACTCAAGATCGAGTGGCGTCACTATTGCACTCCGGCAGCTGAGTGGGAGGCAGCCAGATTCCAAGAATACAAAGTGGAGATGTAAAAAACTGCTTTGAATTTAGAGGAAATTAATGTTGTACCTCAAGTAAAAGTGCTAATACTTGATGATTTTTTATTTAGGTACTAATCTAACAAAGGTAAAAGTAACTGTGTAATGCATACAGAACAGATTCACAACAGTTAAATTAAGTTAAAATATAATGGAATGTTGTCAGATAATGAATCTCGAGTTGCCAGATTGGGTAGTTTTTGCCAGAAATTGGTGAGAAAAAGTTGTGCTAATTTGTAATCATTTATTTAAAATATAAATAAAAAACTAATGCTTTCTAATGCAGCTGGAATATAAATAGGCCAGCCGTCTCTCACCACATTGAACCCATTGTCAAAAGTTTTA
>JAYDZG010000015.1:5905490-5917981 GCA_034509265.1 Microcambeva bendego | reverse complement strand
AGAGAAACACAGTAAGGATTATGCCATTCAAACCAATGGCATGGGGTGGCGCAACATGCTAGCATGTCAACTAACATCCCCCTCTGTGTCCAGAAAACATTTTGTTTAATGAACTTCAGTTATTATGTGACAATTATGCGATAATAATGGTGATTTTTTTTTCCCACCATCCCGCTACCTCAATTGCAAATTGCACACTGTGAAATACATGTTGATAATAACACTATATATTGTTAGCACAATCGTTTTCAATTCTATTTGGAACAGTCACATGTGATTTGGAACACAGCCATAAAGTAAAAGCATTTCTAACCTGAGCCAGTTTGTTGTCATGGCATGGCAGAGGGTGATTCCAGATCGCATATACACAAATAGCCTGTTTCTTTTCTTTTATAATTTGCCTTTTTATTGTTCTGATTTTATATTCAATTAATTACAATGACCACTCCTATAGTCCTTTAAACCCACATATTCTCATTTATCGAACAATAAAAAACTAAACATATGTACGTGCTGTATGTAGACACACATGTATAGTCACAGTGGATGTTCTGTTTTGTTACTCATGTTGCTTACATGTTCAATGAAAGACAGCCAAGTGAAAAGCTGTCATGATATAATGTTACACGGTGTTACATATGTAGCTTCCCCCAAGGTCTTTTAAAATATTTTTTCTCAAGCTGTTTGCACCAGTAATGATGCCATTTGTCCATTTGTCTATGTACAGTGTAACCTTACCCTGAAGCTTGCACTGCAGACCCCCTATGTTGATAACTCCCCATACAATAACTGGGTGTTATTCAGGCAATGATCTGAATGTGGAGCTGCAAATGGACCTCATGTGTAAAATAAAGTGACACATGAGTTTAGCCCCTGCGTCCCGGGTGACCGTGTAAACAGTGGACCTGTAGTCTTCAACAATGAACAACAGAAGTAAATGTAGTGGCTAACCTGTGGCAAAAAGTAGCTGGTGAACTGACCGTAAACCTGGTTGTAATCACAATACAAAACACTCCACAAAAATCAGACTGTGGGGAATCATGCTTGCTCAGAGAAATTAGAATTTGAAAGGTCAGGAACTCATTTAGGACCAGATGGCCTGGACTATCTATGGACTTTGCTTTGAACAAAGTATTGCTACAAAAAAATGAGAGCATATCATTTCAAGCAAAATGTGTGTCTGAAACACCGAAACATAATAAACAAAAGAAGTGTTCAAATCCCATTTTTTAAAGCACTCAGCTACATACATACAACCCACCTCATCTATTATGTTAAGCCTACTTGCTAACAATAAAGAAATCACTTACTTGCATTTTCTTTTCTTTTAAAAGTCATTTAGATTTTTTTTAAATATACAAATAAACCATGAATTACATTTAGACACTTTTATTCAAAGTGTGATTTAAGCAATTAAGGACTTTGCTTAGGTACAATAACGGTATGCTTCAGATTACTAGTCCAGTATCTTAACCAGTTAGGTACTACTGCTTAGTCAAAAAAGTTAATGTTTTGTTTAGTTTTAATGGGAAGAACAAAGCAGGGTTTTTTATGATAACTCTTAAATTAGAAATTACAGCTGGTTAAATGATGTTTTAATTGGTAGGTAACTTGTACAGATTTACACACTTAAATGTATGAAAATGTTAAAACAGTTTGTGCGATTACACTGGGTTTAATACTGACAACAATCATGGTGGTTTTGGTACCGGCAGCATGGTAGGAATGGAAGGTGAGTAGGTGTTGAAGGTAGGTAGGTAAGTAGGTAGGTAGGTAGGTATGGAAGGTTGGTAGGTAGGTCATATTCTTAACCGACCCCATACTCCAAAATATGAGTTAGCTCATCTGTTGGATCAGACCATATGGGCCATCCTCATGAATCAATGAGCTTTGGCCACCCATGACCCTGTCGCAAGTTTACTACTGTTCCTTCCTTGAAACACTGCACAGTGACAGTATATAATAACCCTCTAACATTTTGCTAATATATTACATGCAGGCGAGGTCTTCAACCATTTAAAGGACATGGGTAACAAAAAGGTTCTAGAATATGAATTACTAAGGCCTGGTTTACACTGTGCCGTTTCATTGGTTCTAAAAAAAAAAAAAATACTTACAGACTATAATAGATTATTTAAAATCAAAATATTAACGATCTTATTCAACACACTGAAATAAGTATCTTTTTATTTATACCTAAAAAAGGTTTTTACAAAAAAAATCAACCACATCAAGATATTAATCGACCCTTCTATCTAATCTGATCTAATCAAGCCCATACTAAGTGAAAATGCTAAAAAGTTTAAGATCAGAATTCACTGGCAGAACCAAGCTTTCAATGCATCTAGCCGGTGTGTATGTGATGGAGAAATTATGCTACAAAGCTCACGTGACACAACAAGTAAGATCCAGCAATCCACAGCACGTCATAGAATGTTAGTACAGTCCACAAAACACAGCAAATGACAAAACAAAAGCTGATTATGCCGTAATAGGATGGCAACCGAGAGAGAAAGCAAGAGAAGCCGGGACGAACCAGGGTCTGGTGGTATCTCAGAGCCTTCCTTTGCAACGCATCTGCGGCCATTGACACACTGTCACTGACCCAAAAATAAACCGCATGTCAGGCTCAGTATTCCAACTCCGGAGTGTTACGGACTGAGGGAGAGAGAGTTGACACATGTGAACATGGCATTCCAACTCCTGAATGCACACCTTCATACATGGTGCAAAAGAGTGCTGCTTTTCCACTATGTAGGTCAGAGGCGAAAGTTTAGACTTGAGTGTGGGGCAGACTTTATTACAATGGATCTAGGACTGTCCTGACCTACTCAGTCCTCACCAACACACTAATGTTTGGACTGCCTGTTCTTTGACGTGGTGTTTATAAAAGGGTGCTGACATATGAGCTTTCCTTTATCTTGAAGTTAAAATTGCACTCTTTGGACCCATTTTATAAAATATAATCAATTGCAGTGTTCCTTATAATTGCCTTGACTTTTATCTGATCACAGACAGTATGGACATGAGATATTTCATGTTTTGTCTGCTCAACTTCATTTCATTTATTAATAAACATCCATTCCCGCATTTCAGATATGCAACACTTTCCAACAAAAGTTGGGGTGGGAGAATTAGGGCTAAAAAAGAGGTGAAGAAACAAAATAATAATGTGATTCCAAACAGACAATTGTAATCATGGTTTGTTACAAAACAGAATGCAGAAAAGGCAGCATCTGTGATGACCAAAGATGGCCAGAGGATCTCCTACTTGTCAACTAGCCATGGGTGCTTTGCAAATGATCAGATTCTAATGAATGGCTCATTAAGATGAAATAAAAGAAACCGACTTGCGCCTCTGGGAGTGGTATTTTATATTTTTAGTTATTATTTGTAATAATTATGTAATTTCCCCATATTGCTTTGCATCAGTAGAGGGAATTTTGTCAAAGCGCGGACATGCAGAAAATGATCAGTGCTAGTAGTATAAGAACAAAGCATTTAATTGTTTTTTTTCAGTGTATAATTGTTTTAATGGCTATTTAAAAGGATAGGAGCCAAAAGATCAGGCTCCCTTCAAAAGAGCCATAAGTCCCATCACTGTTGTCAACAAATGGGTGAGAAATCATTGAAATGTTAAAAAATGATGTACCTCAAAGAAAGTTCGGAAGGTATTTGCATATTTCTCCCTCCACAGTGCAGAATATCATAAAGATGTCCAGTACAATTAAATTCTTCGCTTACATATCCCAGCTTTTTTGGAAGCTGGGGTCAGAGCACAGGGTCAGCCAATGTACAGTGTTGCTGGAGCCGACAGAGTTAAGGACAGATTTTCTTATATTTACTTTGATTTTAATTGCAGATAGTATAAATCTGAGACATCTCATGTTTTGTTTGCTGAACTTCATTTCTTTTATTATTAAACATCCATTAATGCATTTCAGATCTGCAACATTCCTACAAAGTACAATAAAGAATTTACCACTTTGCAATGTTGCCATTCATTCTCACCACACAAAAATAAATATATTTGACTTGTTTGATGATAAGGAGAAATATCCAAATCCCGTCCAAGATTGCTTTTAGTAATTTCATAATTTTCTCATACATTCCGTGGAAAACTGGAGATCCTCTGGTTCTTTCTGCTCATCAAAGACTCTCTGTAATCAAATCAACGTCAAGGGCACTGTATCCTTAAAATAAAGGTTTTTTTTTCCTACACATGGGGGTATAAAAGGACAAAAGGCTTGTGAGTTAAACCACTTTAAGCATAGCAGTGACAAAATAGCTTTGGCAATGTTGTGAGTTTAAAATTGGTACAGGTGTGTCAGGTGCAGCATTGCTTAGATTTTAAACATTTTTTACTGCATGGACACGCCTATGTTCTTTGTGTCTATTGGAAGTTACTGTATTTACACTGAAGCTCATAATCTCTTTTAAGAGTCTTTTTTTTCTGATAGCAAACAACTAAAAGTTCTTATGCTGTAAGATAGAAATTCAAAGACACATTCTCATAATGTAAGTGGATGGAACTATATGGGTCCTGGGGCTTTTTGTACAGCATGAGACAAGTAATTAGTGTCATCATTCCAGTGTCACCTGTCTCCTGGAACACGTGATTCCTGTGTTTTGTTTATGTGCCACACCCACTTATATCCAGCGCATGTGGTTTTATTGTATGTGTTTTTGTTCTACACCCCTTATCTCTGCACTAGGGGTAGGGCTATTTAGAAGGGATAGATGTAAGGGGTATAAGTAAGGGCTAAGCGTAATCATGAAGGTTACCATAACAATTTCCTCTTTTAGCCTAACCATAATCCTTTTGACTGCTCCCGTTAGACATCGCCACAGCGGATCATGATCAGCATTATTGATTTGGCGTAGTTTTTATGCCGGATGCCCTTCCTGATACAACCCTCCTTATTGATCTGGGCTTGGGACTGGCACAACAATGCACTGATTTTTGCATTCTGGTGTCTAGGGTGGCGCCCAGCTGACCACTGGCACCACCGAGTTACGAACCAGGCAGTTCAGACTCTGGAAGCTGGTGTGATAGTGCAAAATTCCACTTCTTTACCTGGGTGCAAGGGCATGAGACAGGGTAAAAAATAATTATGTCATTTTGACCTTAAAGTTTGATGTAGCGACACCTTCAAGCCTTCGGACTGAGATCTTATCTTCATACAGCTTCAGGTTTTTAACCCAAACTAAGACAATGTGCTTCCAGAAACATATTTACAGATGCATAAAAATCAGAAAGATTATTGACTAGGAGATTGAGATAAGGTAAGAGGAAGTTGGGTGAGGCAGTAAGGAACAGGAAGGACAGGGCCCCACCTAAAATTAAGAAACCTGTGAGACAAGAAAATGCCAGTCACAGTGACAGTGAGAATGGTTGTACAAAGGTTGAAAACACTAAAACATTTCAAGATGCTCCACTGTTCTGCTAGGAACAAAACCCAAGATCACACCATGTCAGGATAAAAAGGCAAATCTACAACAGGCTTTGTTACTACCTAGCATAACATGTAAGTATTTTAGACACATCTCATTTTTAACAATAGCAACTACTGGTAACTACAGCTAATCTCAAGATTAGGATCTATTTTATTAAAATCAATATTAGAAAACAAAAGAAGAAAAGTTTATTAGAGTACATTTACTCTTAGTAATTCGAGTGGTTTTGTAAAAATGGTAATAGCACTTTCTTAAACGTTTTGTTTTAGTCCATGCGGTTATGTAAATGCAGACATACCAAAGTCTGATGTTAAATCGTCTAAAGATGTAATGTGGATAAACAGGTTTGTTTACAGCTGAGAGAGGCAGATGTACATTGAATGCTGTCTGTTATGCACTAGTCATCACACCAAATGTAGGAGCTTTTGTATTTTTATTACATTTTGGTGTATATGTATTGTTCTGGATGCAGTGGCATCTCTTATTGTGCTACAGTACAAAACAAGTAGTCCCATTAAACTGTATCAAATTATCAGCAGGCTGGGCTGACCGGCCACATGAAAAACGATTGGCCTGTTGTTCATATACGGCCGGGAAAATTATGCTGGATAGGGACTCTTGTAACTGATACAATTACCACCTCTGCTGGTTGATTGATGGCGTCTGTACAGAGACAAAGAAAGCGTGATCATGGTGTGTCTCTTCGTACACGGTGCTGATCCACAGATGCTCTCGTCAAGTGTTGGTGACAAAATGAGCTGCTGCTCAAGTGTTGGAGGGGGATGTGGATGAGCTCTGTTAACCTCAATCAGCCGGCGTCAGTATTATTGGAGTGGAAGCATGATGCAATCAGGCAGTTGGGCATGCTAAAGTCAGGAAAAATACATGAACAAATATATTTAAAAATCTTTCATTATTTGCATACAGAGATTTGTACAGTGGTACCTTGTATATTGACATCCCCTAAACTTGAAAACATGATGCAATTTGTTGAGAATTCGACCCATAATTAAAATTATTTAATTTCAAATTAACAGCTGCTTTGTTCAGGGCTCGGCTTGAGCAATGCAGTGAAATGGGAGCAAAGCGTGCACATGAGTTGAATCTGCATTTGTGAAATAAGTATCCAGTCTAAAAGCATTTATGTATCTGTGGGAAGCTGTACGTTCCTCACTGTTTCTCATTTAAACTTGCGTTTTAGCTCGAGGTGCTGAGAAACTGAGAATCAGTGTGAAATGCTTATCATAAAAAATGTGGATTAAGGTGCTAGAAGAACGATGTGGTAACATGTATGAAATTCTCTCCACTAATGATATTTCTCAGTCATTATTTCAGTACAATCATTCCTTGAGTTCCGTTAAGTTTTGTTCACCACCACTCATGCTCATTTGAATGTGCCTTTACTGAACAGAATACTGTATTCTAAGATCCAACAATAAAGAATGAAAGTGCATGTTTTATTGTATTTATATGGTGATCTTTATTGTTTTTCAACTGTATTTCAGTATTATATTGTGTTATTGTCAGTGTATCAGTGTCAAAACAATATTAGGCAAAAAGTGAACATTTTATCCTCAAATGTAACGTGTTAGAAACAGGAAAAATGGGAGAGCGAATGAACTGAGTGAGTTTGACAAGGACAAAATAATGACAGCTAGACGACTGGGTCAGAGCATCTCAAAAACTGCAGCTCTTTTGGGGTCTGCAGTGGTCAGTATCTATCAAAAGTGTCAGAATAAACAGTGCATTGCAGTCGGAAGGTTGTACTGACAGCAAATCCGGGACCAACACATTGGTCATAATGTTATGTCTGATCAGTGTTGAACTGTTATGTAAGAACGTTTCTGAATAACACATAGCTTTCTTTCTTTGGTGACATTTCTACATAGTCTGGATTTATTTTGTACCATTCCATCACACAGTAAGCTCAACTCTCAACTCGGCTCAACTCAGAAATGAAATATGGCAGCATTTTTTCAAAAGAAAGCATTCTAAACCATTTCTTTGTATGCATAAACGGTCCATAGTGCAATCTGGCCAGAAGAACTGCTGAAACCGCAGCCCTGCTCAATCAGTGCCTGCTGTGTGAAATCCAAGCTTTTACACCTGGCTTTTTAAGAACATCCTCATAAATAAATTGCACTCTTCATGTCTCTGCCAAATGAACACTCCTCTAAAGTGCCCAGATCTAATTATAATTTATTGCTTGGCAGGATTTTGCTCATAATCTTATGTGTAAATAATAATATAAGTTAATAAGACTGAACTGTACTTTTTTCTGACAGCATGTCTAATTCATCTGCAAGTAATGAAACAAGCCTGTGTGGTTCACAAGACACGTTATGTGGTATGTTACACATTTTTACACATTTGTAGAGATAGAATAGCAAAAGCAAATAGTGTTAACAATCATAGACTAGTTTAACTTCTCTTGGCTGAATCTATCGGTAATTACACTCGAACCACACATCAACCTCAATGAAGAAAAGATTCACTGTGCAGTAAAATTCATCCTCCGAATTTTAACCCAATCTGTGCAGTGAAACACACATATACACACTAGTGAACACTTGGGGGCAGTGAGCACACGTGCCCGGAGCGGTGAGCAGTTAAAGGTTGGGTGTCTTGCTCAAGGGCACTTCGGTCAGCTCTGCGTTAGGGATTGGTATTTGAAGTTAAAACCATTTGCTGGTGCGCAGCCCTGCAGGTACTACTGGGCGTCAAAAGACCACCTCCTTAATTGTTTGGCTGATGCAGCGTTTGTTATTTGGTGATGAGCTTTGTGCCACGGGTAGATGACGGCCCCGCAAGGTATTTTCTGCCAAAAACTTTTACCCTTGTTTATTTTCCACTCACTAATTTAGCAGGGAAAGGGGTAAAATGCCTGATCAGTGTATATTCCTGAATTTATCTCCAAATATAAAATACCGAAGGGTGAAGGGTGGGGTCTAGTAATGAAGGGCCTGTTTGTACAACCTTTAAAACTATTCATTAATTGTGTCATTTTGACATTTGACCAGTGTTGAACATAAGTATATATACCACGCAGGGTAATACTTAGGAATGGGGAATCTACATACCTGGGGATGTTTAGTACCACCTCTGATTCATTGTCAGACAAATAGTCTAAAAATAGTAGCCTACATAATTTATGGATCCAGTCAGTTGACTGTTTCATGTCAGTGACAGTTTGATTTACACACGTCTGATTAAACTTTGGCTTGATGTAATGCAGTTTAAAAAAGGTTTCTGATTTCATATAGGGTGAGCACGGAGGAGGGCAGTACGGTGGCTAAAGTGGGTAGCACTGTCACCTCACAGCCAGAAGGTCCAGGGTTCAATCACCAGATGGGCCAGGCAGGGTCTGTTCTCTGAGAAGTTTGCATGTTTTCACCATGTCTGCATGGGTTGATATTAAATTGTCCAGGACTGTGTTTGACCTTGTGAACTGATGAATCTTGTGTAATAAGTAACTACCATTCCTGTCATGAATGAAAATAAATTGTAAAACATATTGTTAAAATCCTAATAAACAAACAAACAAGATAAAGGTGGAACATTGTGTCCCTGTTTCTTAAGGTTTTTTCCCTTCTCTTTTAGTGATACGGGTGTACCAACCGGAGATCATAGTGATTCCGGTGCTGCTTCTGGCCTTATTCTTACTCGGGCTGATTCTTGTGTGTGTCTTAATGCTGATCCATAAGAAGGAGATGAGAGTCGCCAAACATCAAAAGTACATGGACAGTGAGCGCAATGTACAAGGACAGAAACACAGAGGACGAAACAGCAGACAGCACCTGTGTGGCATTGACGGTAAGCATGGTTGTGTGACTTAGAGTTGTTTGCATGGTTGACACATGAAATAGAATACTGACTGAAATGTGACCACTCCTGACAATGCTTGACTGGGCTCACAGTTTTGGCCAGACATCACAGTATATTAAAACTGAATGTAAAAATGATGAATTACTACTTCTGATGGCTGCAGCATGTAGTTCATGAAGGATGTCCCATTTCATGATCTGGCTGGCTGGGTATATAAGCTGATTGTCTTTCCTAGGGCGAATGTGATTCTCCAGCGAGACAATGCAAAATGTAGCACTGGCTGTAAAACCATGACCATGTCTTCCAGGTACTATACTATACCCCTAATTTCCCAGACTTGAACCCAACCGGGAATCTGTGGGACCTGCCCTTGGATGCAGCATGTCTCCAACTCAGTGACCTTTTTGAGCCTCTTCCAGCCTGTCGCTACTGGTTCTCTTCTTTATAAAGAAGGATATACCTCCAATGCACCTGCAGTTGCTTTGTTAAATTTTCTTTCTTTCTTTTTTTCTTTTTAGCTCCTGCACAGTTCAACCCATTGGAGTATGAGGCTTTACCTATGACAGAGCAGACATGGAACCAGTCCAGAACCCAACCTGCAGAATTACAGATGTTCACTGAGAGGCAATACACTTCATTCCAGCAAGTCACCCCACTGCCTGTGACCTTAACATGGAAGCCAGATCATTCTATTACTCTTTACAGAGCCATCGTGGACCGAAGACCAGTTGTTTTACGACTGCTTAAAGGTAGACATTTAAAAGAAAAACAAGTAACAAACAGCAATTACTTTTTTTTTCCTATTATTATTGTGTATTTTAGGTCACCTAAGAAATATTTGCTTTATTAGTCAGAGCAAACTTTAGACGACATTTAATAATGAACTGTATAAATCCACTAAACTGGAAAATATTTGTGTTTATTAATTGGGTAAATTGATATTTACTAGGAATGGATATCCTGCAAAGCTTTCACCAAGAGTATAACGTTCCCCACTGAAGGTGGAAAAAAAGAATATTAGCAAAAGACCTACAGGATTTGTTTTTATAAATCTAAAATGCTAGTCTACTACAGTGGAGACAATTTAAGTCTCAATGGTGCCACCGATCTCACTTGGATGTAGCTGTGGGTCGAGACTTGGAAAAGGATGGGAAACCATGAGCTCAAACAGATTGCAAAGATTCAAAGTAGAAGCATTTATAGCTGCAGAAGATGTACCAATCTTGTATTAATAATTATGGATTAAAATGGAATGTAAAAAG
Organism: Microcambeva bendego; assembly: GCA_034509265.1. NCBI lineage: Eukaryota > Metazoa > Chordata > Actinopteri > Siluriformes > Trichomycteridae > Microcambeva > Microcambeva bendego. The sequence goes on along the minus strand of JAYDZG010000015.1, from coordinate 5,907,437 downwards.
TTAATTTAGGTTTAATGTTTTGAAATACTGGTATCCATACAGTGAACATGAAGCACTTTATAATCTATGTATTTAAACCAGAAATTAGAAGATTCTGTTGCAGTGGCTTCTATAAAGCTCCCAACAAGACCAAACAAAGAATTAAACTTGTACATCCTATGTGGTAGACTAGCACATGGACTAATGGTCTATATGACTCAAAATCAATGTGTTTCTTTATTACTCCACCACAGAAACGGCTAATGCCACAGAGCGTCGTGTCTTCTTGGGATTTGCCCAATTTCTGTCAGAATTGGGGCCACACTCATTTCTGCCCCGATTACTTGGGGTAGTGACATTAAGGCCATCACTGGTCATGATCCTGGAAGAGCTTGAAAACAGAGATCTGCTAGGGTTTTTGTGGAGATGCAGACAGGTATGGTGTGCATATGTAATACACATATATAGAAAGTGTATGTCCTATTTGCTGACATTACAATGTCATATACTGTTTGAATTTTAATATTTATTTATATTATTTTCAACCACACAGAATCAACCTGGTCAGGCGTCACAATGCAACCTGACAGAGAAGCTGATTTTCAGAATGGGATTACAGATTGCATCTGCTCTGGTCAGTAGTTCATCAAATATACCATGATCAGGCATTACATTATGTCCTAATATTTTGTTGGTTTCTTCAGTGATGCACTGTGTATTCTAACACCTTTCTATCAGAACCAGCATTGACTTCTTCAGCAATTTGAGCTACAGTAGCTCGCCTGCTGGACTGTCACTCCCCACGTGCATTAATAAGTCTTGGCCGCCCATGACCCTGTCAGCAATTTACTATTGTTTCTTTCTTGAACCACTTTTGATAGATACTGAGCACTGCAGACTGGGAACACCCTACAAGAGCTGCTGTTTTGGAGATGCTCCGACCCAGCCGTCTAGCCATCACAATTTGGTCCTTGTCAAACTTGCTCAAATTTTTACGCTCACACATTTTTCCTGCTTCTAAAATCAACTCTGAGGATAAAATTTTAACTTGCTGCATAATATATCCCACCCAGTAAAAGGTGTCGTGTTATTCATTTCGTACCTGGTCAGTGTAATCTTGTGGTTCTTGTTGTACTCTATCTTAGGCATATCTGCACAGTCTGAACTGCATTCACGGCAACCTGGGGGCACGAAGTGTCCTTGTGGGTCATGACCTCTCTGTGAAACTGTGGGGATTAGGTCCAGCTTTCTACCGAAAAATGTCCATGGGAACATCAGGCGAGGTGGAGGAATTAAAAAAGTGGCAGGCTCCTGAGGTGTTAGCTCGTCGGCCTGTCACTATCAGCAGTGACATGTGAGTATAGCTGGTCCAATGAGAAACTGTATTCAGTCCCACAACCATTTAATCATTGTTGCAATGTGATTTGCTGCTATGGTTCAAGGTATTTTAAGAATTTAACCAAGGACGTGTAGCTTAACTGCTTCTATGGGAGACGACTCCTATTTTATAAATGTATATGATGCTTTTTAGTGACATCTGGTGGTAAAACAGTGGGACTGCATGCCCTTTGTTGGGATTTATTTACGTTGTTAAGGAACAATCGTTTGATTTAATGTAGCTATAGACCAAGCTTGTGTTTAACATCTATTAATAATCGATGTATGTATTTATTTGTTTTATTAAAAAGCTAATTTAGTGCTAGTGTTGTCCCACGTATTTCATTAGTTGTCAACAGAAAGCATCTATTTCGCTATAACAGTATTTAGATTTTTTATTTATTTGCAGATGGTCATTTGGTATCTTGCTGTATGAAATGGTCTCATTAGGTGAGTTTGCTCCTAAACTTGAGCTGTTGTTGCCGTGGATGGATGGATGGATGGATGGGTGGGTGGATGGATGGATGGATGGATGGATGGATGGATGGATGGATAGATAGATAGATAGATACATAGATAGATACTCAAACA
>JAYDZG010000015.1:5869555-5886438 GCA_034509265.1 Microcambeva bendego | reverse complement strand
GAACAGTGTGCAGTATAAAAGTAATTAACAATTAATTAATGAATTTCTGATTTTTTTTATTTTTCCAAACAAGGTTAACTGTGGATCAGTGACCAAATGGGATGTAAAAAAAGACATATTTTCAAAAATAATAATTTCAATAATTGTTTTGAGACCGGACCATGAATTTATTTATTTATTTATTCATTTATTTATTCATTTATTTATTTATGTGCGTTGTTGATCTTGAAATAATGTTGGTACCTTATTTTATAATTGTACCTGGAAGAGCAAGTAAGTGAGTTATACATGAGTTGTAATAACACTTGGAACGATCATGCCTTTCCAACGACTCAGTGTTGTAATTATATCGTTATTTTGGATGACAGATACATATATTTATTCTATTGTTTGTTGTGAATATATGGGATGAGCAAATAAAATTATGGTGTAAATTTACAATCGTGGTCTGATTTATTTTCATTATTATTGCATTCATTTGCGCCATGTGGGCAGCTCGGTGGGTAGCACCAGGGTCGAGCGGTCTGGATCCATTGTGTATGAAGTTTGCATGTTCTCCACTTGTCTATGTGGGTTTCTTCCCACAGTCCAAAGACATGCAGTCACATCAACTGGAGATACAAAATAGTCCATGACTGTTTGACTAGACTGAAATAAGGAATCTTGTGCGACCAGTAATTACCAGATTTCTGTCATGAGTGTAACCAAAATGTAAAACATAATGTTAAATAAAGTTTGTTCCATGTAGAGGAACAATCTGAATATCACACCGTCAAGGGATTGTTTCACTGTCAGAGATGTTATACAAATGTAGGATCATTTGGAAAGCAGGTTGCTTATCGTTTCCTAGCTGTGCATAAATAAGCCCCATATGGTAAAGCACTTAAGAAAGGAAACTCAAGTTGTTGTTTCTATTGTGTACTCTCCTCATATGGACCAATAGGTGGTGCTTTACATAAAATTAGACCACTGTTGATTACATTTCCCTTAACAAGCAGTTAATGTCAGAATCAGTTAGTGTTGGTGATATCTAGGCTTGGTTACCAGTCTTCTGAAATAATGCACTATTAGAAATTCAGAGCTTAATAAAGCTTCTTCATTTTGGACAGTATTGCAGTATCCTTTGTTACTCGTTGTGTGTATTGGCTTTAGACCTTTTGGCCTAAACAGTCCATACATTGTTGTTGCATTGCTTTTTTTATTGTTTAAATAGATATTTATGTTTAATTACTTCCTTAATTAGGTTTAAAGTCTACTGCTCACGGTTGATACCCTAACAATGGCCCAAACACCCAGAGAAATACTCCATTTATGTGCCTTGTAAATAATAATGAATTATGTTCCTGTGGACATTAAAGCCTAAACCATATAGAATCCATGCCAGCAAGAGAGCATAAGCGAATACTTTCTGATGAGAGTAAAGTCTTGAACAATCCTTTGTCTTTTTGAATGTTTGCTTCTCTTCGTAAAACCACACCACAGTCACCTAATTGACATATAACTGAAAAGAAACTCCTTAAAACTTGTCACAGAGTTGGTCCATTTTTAATTCAAGTCATATGCTTTATTTACTATATGTATTTACTTATTGTCCGTTGTAACCACCAATTTATTCTATTCAGATAGCATATGAACAGCAACAGGTGAAGCAGCTACATTTGTTTTACAAATCCAATCCAATCACCTGTTTTGACAAGCTATCAGGTAAAGTTTCCATCAATAACCCTACAACTGACTCTTGGCATCAAAACTAAATACAAGTCAAAGATTATTATTATTTTTATTATTATATACTTCTTTTCTTGCTACAAAAATCATGGCTAAGATCCAGAATGACATCTGTAAATAAGCACTGAGATAAAATTGTGTAATAATTCTTACTTTTCAAAACAAAAAAGTAGAGATGCAGAAGCTGCAACAGACATAAAATGAGAAATGGGAGGAGAAGGAACAGATGGCCATGGGTAGATTAAAGGAATCTCGAAGGGTTTGTGATTAAATTTATTTAAAAGACTGTGACCGAGTGGGAGTGAGAAGGAGTTAAAAGTGATGGACGCATGACACGACATGGGCACAGTCTAGAAGATAGGTTGTCTTCAAAAGGTGAGTTTATTTTGATTGTTTCTGACTAATAGATGCCACTACGTACATTAGGAAGAAGTCTAAGTCTAAGTGTTTTACACTTTGATTACATTCATGACAGACATTACACAAGATTAGTCAACTTGCAAGTTTCTATAGAACACACTCTGGGTCAATTTTGTAAATCTCCAATTTACCTCACTTGGATGTTTTTGGACTGTGGGAGGAAACCAGAGCACCCGGAGTAAACCCACATAGACACAGAGAGAGAACATGCAAACTCCACCTAGAAAGGACCCAGGACCTTGTCACTGTGAGTCGATTGTGCTTTTTATTTATAAATGGAACTTTTCAATGAATGATAAATGACATGGTATAAAATTTTCCATAAATGCTTAATTTTGAAATTGGAGTGCTTGTATACATTTTGAAAAAGACTTTTGTATTGTTAGTAGGGATGTGACGATACACTCTACCCACAATGCAATACATTGCTGATACTGGGTTCACAATATGATTTTTTCCTGATTTTCTTTAAACAAATGATTCCTTTTACTATTTCTCTTCCTCTTACTGTTCTCAAATACTCTATGTGTCTTTAATTTCTCTAAACAATACATTTCTGAGATGTGTTAAAATATATACAGTGCCAGCGCCCTCTGTTTTTTAAAGTAAATGTCGATTCATCTTAAATGAATCACCAATTCAAATAAGTGCCCCAAGTGAATCAATACCTATTGATTCTTGGTGTATCGTTACATGAATCGTTAGCATTTAATACTCATATTCCTCATTTGTCCTTTCATGTGATTCAGGTGCCCTGGTTGCAATCCAAGACAGACAAAGCCCGAAACAATGGAGGAGGTCACCTTTTTATAAGAGATTACACTGATTCAAAAGGATTAAACAAGCATTAAGAAGCATATATCACGGGAGTCTTAATCCCTCAAGGAAATAAATCACTCAAAGGATTAAGGGAAAGATCGGATTATATATGTTATTGTTGACAATTTTAAATGTCTTCCAGAGGTCTCTTAGAACTGATGACAGCAAAAACAAGGTTTTATGAGAGTACCTTTTATTTCAACCAGGAATTGCTTGTGTTACTTGGATGTTTTCCAATATATTTGAGAATCCTAACTTTAAGCCACTTGTAGTGCTTGTAGCTGTAGTGCTGGATGCTACTGAAAAGCATCTAAGTCTCCTTGTCCTCTTTTCCTTTGTTTACAAGTTTTCACCATCTATTATACTCACTTTGTTTATCTCTTAAGGTCATCTGTTTAGTTTTCATCAGACCCAATGCATTTCCATTTTTTATTTTTTGTCTCTATAGTTTTAAGCTCCTAAAACAATCGAGTGGTTTTATACTCCTCACAGACCCTTGAATTCCCTGCCTCTCTTTTTTCTTGTGTTCACTTTCTTCCATGGTATTATGTTGAAACGTATGTCCAGGCGCAGTCGTTCCCTGCTGTCCCTGTCTCTCACCTCTCTAGCATTAGCTCTTTCTGTGCTGGCCTTTTGTACCTCCTACTGGTGTGAGGGGACACACAAGGTGGTAAAACCGCTCTGCCTGTCTCCTGTTAAAATGAAAAACTGTGGCCAGAACAACAGTCAACCCTATAGCACTGGTAAGTAATCATTCATAATTGTTGCACATCAAAAAATCTTAGTGTTCTGGGGCTGTGTTTATCAAGCGTCTTAGAGGGCCATTTTAGTCTTAAGTGCTGTGAATTTGTGAAAATAAGTCCTACTCTGAAACTTCTATTCATCAACCTTTGCAGAGAAACACAATCTTTGTACATCTATTTAAAAGAAAATAGAACAGTATAGCTACACAGAAGAGTATTACAAGTGTGATACACCAATCAGGTAAAACATTATGACCGTCTTCCTAATATTGTGTTGGTCCCCCTTTGCTGCCAGAACAACCCTGCAACTGTGCTGCATTGTGTATTCTGATACCTTTCTATCAGAACCTGCAATAACGTCTTCAGCAACTTGAGCTACAGTAACTCATCTGTTAGATGCCTTATCTCCCGCGTGCATCAGTGAGTTTTGGCCATCCATGACACTGTCGCCGGTTTATCACTGTTCCATCCTTGGACCATTTTTGAAAGTGACCACTGCCAAACGGGAACATCACATTTTTTCTGTCGCATCAACTTTGAGAATAAAATGTTCACTTGCTTCCTAATACATCCTACAGGTACAGGACGCATGATGACGAGCTAATCAATGTTTTTCACTTCACCTATGATGTGTCTAAGTGGGTAGCACTGTCGTCTCCCAGCAAGAAGGTCCTTGGTTTGATCCCCAGGTCGGGCGGTCCGAGTCCTTGCACGTTCTCCCCGTGTCTGCATGGATTAACTCTGGGTGCTACGGTTTCCTCTCACAGTCCAAAAACATGCAATTGCAAAGTAATTTGGATATACTAAATTGTCCATTACTGTGTTTGACAGTTTCCTGTCATAAATATAACCAAGAGTGTAAAACAGGGTGTTCAAATCCAAATTAAACAAAACAATCATCTATATGGTTCTTATAATGTTATTCCCTGGTTGGTGTACAATTGTGTTAGTAATTCAAGTTCCATTTTTTTACCTATGAAAATGAATTCTTGACAAAAACGTTTTTTTCTTGTATTTATGCAATCCTTTACTCATCACCCCTAACCCTGACACAGAAAGCCCAACCCTAGACCCTAGAAAGTCTGAATCCAATGTGACAATGTCACCAAAGCAAAAGGAAGAAGAAGCTCAAATAAGGGCTAAGAAGCTGGCCAATGCGGTCCACTATATATGGGAGACAGGAGAGGACAAATACATGCTTAGATACTTTCACACTGGGTTCTGGTTGTCTTGTGAGAAGCACCATGATGGTAAAGGTAAGAATGTGTAATAATTGTTCAATGTCCTACTCGTGACCCAATCTTTAATTTAAAGTCTTCACTCTCATGTTAATTGTAGATGTAAATGAACTTTTTAGTGTTGTGAAAAAGCATCATGTTTGTGGAAACCAGCAGATCTTTTGCCATGGCATCTTTTTTGGAATTCTTCTTTGTTATTCTCTCAGTTTTCTCCCTAATCTAGCCATGTCTAATGCATTATGCTTCCCGTCCATCCATACTACTACTCCACTGCGGAATGAGGAGAGCAAAATGAAATTAGTAATGTGACTTTGTTTCTTTTTTAGGAGAGATATGTAGAAGTTTTATTGAATTGACTCCTGGAGAAACACAAGGTAAACATATATTAGATGTTAACTTATTAACAGCATGTGATTCTAATAACAGCAAACTAATATAAATGAATGTACCCACAGTTTACCACAATGCAGGGTTATGCCTGGTGCACACTACACGATTTTGGAAACTCGGCTCTTGATCACTATATGTGAACTGCTCAATGACTCTATTTGAGCGGCTCACCGAGCACAGACTGATGAGATATTTAGCTTGTTAAATGTCTGGAAAAGCCAGGAACCTAGCAATGAGTGCAGTGTCCAACTACAGCCAGTGAAAACGCAAGATATAGAGTTGTAAAAACATGGGACAGGAGCATAATATAGTTTCTATCAGAATACATCGGCACACACACATTTTACAATATTGTTGATCCTAATCATTCTAGACAAAACATAATACCAGCGCTGCATTGCAAAAACACATCAGTACACAAACAACTTTGATCACTCACTTATTATTGACATGTATTTTTGGACTTAGTATTAATAAACCCGTTTTCACTTATTGCATTTTATTTTCCTTTCTCGAGACAAAATGTAGTTCGGGAGACCTGGCAGACTCATTTGTGATTCTTTCAGATGGTATATTGTGTAGTGTGAAACCCACAAGAAAGCCAGTTCAGCGATCTGAACAACCTTAAAGTCATGTAGCGTGAACTTGGTATCATTCAAACCCTGAATCCTGTTTAAAATGGGTCGCAGATATACTACAATAATAAATAAATAAATTTACCTGTACACAAACGTTCCCTTTGGGCTTTATGTTACATCTTGTATGGAGAAAGTAAATTGCATCATGCATTCTGGGTCCTGTTAAACAATAAAGAATAATGTCAGAGACTGTTTTGTTTTGTAAATCTGCAGGAGTTCTTTGGCTTTCTTTATTCTCTGAGTTTGCATACATCACCCTGCTGGCATTTGGATTCCTTATGATGTGGGTGGAGCTGCTGTTACTTTGCTTAAATAAAGAAATGTATGCCCTTAAGATCAATGCATTTGCTGCTATCTGCACCGTTCTGTCAGGTGACATATTGTGGAATTATTTTCATGTTTGGGTCATACGTAATAGTTTAATTACTAGAAAGGCCATTTACTTTAGCACTGTATTTCCAGGAATGATGGGTATGGTGGCACATATGATGTACACTACAGCATTCCAACTGACCGTAAGCATTGGCCCTAAAGACTGGAGACCGCAGTCCTGGGATTATGGCTGGTCATTTGCGTAAGCCATGTCTTCTCCTTTTAACTTGTCAACATTAATAGTCCAATTTTAAGTGTAAAACTGAACCATGACTCCCTGTCCTTCCAGTCTGGCCTGGATTTCTTTTAGCTGCTGCATGGCCGCTGCTGTCTGTACCCTTAACTCCTATACCAAGACTTTGATTGAGATTAAGCACCGCGCTCGCATGCATCTGGAGGAGGCCCGGGCTGCGACCCATGCCCCCCCTTATGAGGACATAGTCTCTGTTGGTGCTAGTGACGGCGTCTACAGCGCCAACCACCCTCTTCAGAGCTACCAGCAGGGTATGCTGATAGACAGACTCTCTAGGGAGGAGGGGCTTACTGGAGTGCTGAAGGAAGGAATTAACCCCTTTGGTCTGGTACTGGTGGAAGGGTGTGGGACACAGGGGTGTGAGGACTGTGAGCGGGAGATGGAAACAATAAAGGATGGGTTAAAGAGAGAAGAAAGGGAAGAGGATGATGAAATATGCTGAATCGAACTGCATGGTGGAATATATTGGCTTTGAGTGGTTACATATCATTTTTTAAACATTCTTAAGTGAGCATCAATATTTAAGTATATTTGAACATTTTCACTGATATTTTGTCCCCTTACTAGGCACAGTAATTTACGGCCTTCTATTTAATTATAAATATGTTACCTCATCTCTTTTTTGGCTGATAACATTTGTTATCTTAAATGTCCAGGTAAATATTTTCATTTCTGATTTGTTTGATTGTGTGCAATGCATCATTGCTGATATATGATGATGTCATAATGATACTGCAGAGATACTATATTAGGGCATAATTTTGTCAGTGTGTCTGTAGTAAATATGGCTTAATAGTGACAAATATCATGCACATGTAACACTGATTATATTGTACAGATATTTTTGTAATATAAGCATTATCTTTCTTTATATCAGTAGTGGTACTCTAAAATAACACTATTTGAATAAACAGTTACTAATTGGAGATGTTTTATCGCACATGTTGCTAAAATGTGTATGAAATACAAAAAGAACACTTTAAACACTTAATTCTTTTTTTACTGACACCTCAAGCTGATAATATTCAGAATTAAAAAATATTCAGTGTTCAAGCTCATGTTTCATCTTGTTCCTGATGGTACACAGAGTACAACTTGGATCTCTTGGGTGACAGAGTAACCTGCTGCAGCTGTGTTTTTTCTGTAATACCTATTATGTCGGTGGTTCTCAACCAGGAGACCGAGTCAAGAGGGAGGTCCTGGTGTTTTTAATTCAAAAGTAAAATAGACACATAAATGATGACACATGAATCTATTTTAATACTATTTGATTTATTCTACAAAAGTCCAGTTGACAAGTCGAGAATGCTCTCCCACCACTCGTTCATTAGGGATAAACGCAAAACATTAAATAAAATTAGAAAGTACACAATGTGGGATAAGAGGATGGCAAGGGGAAAAAGGAGTAGTCTGATCCCAACACTTTTATATTTCACACATTTATATTTTACTATGTATATTTATTTACTTTTTCTACATTGGTAAATTATTATTTTATTATTCCATTCCATTTTCTCTATTTTATGTGTGCACTATAATGATGATGCTACTGGAATCCTAATTTCCCAGAGGGAACCCTACCAAAAGGAGCAATAAAATCATATCTATCTATTTTACTTTAAAAAGTTAGGAAGAAATTTCACATAAAAACAACATATTCAGGTAGGGTGACACAGTGGCTCAGTGGGTAGCACTGTTGCCTCACAGCAAGAAGGTCCTGGTTTCGATCGCCATGTGGGGCGATCTAGGTCCTTTCTGTGCAGAGTTTGCATGTTCTCCTCGTGTTCGCATGGGTTCCGCTGGGTATTCCGGTTTCCTCCCACAGTCCAAAGACATGCTACCAGGTTGACTGGAGACACTGGATTGTCCTGTAGGTACCTGCGATGGACTGGCGCCCCATCCAGGGTGTTACCATGTGCCTTGCGCCCGTTGAAGAGCTGGGATAGGCTCCAGCACCCCTACCCGACCCTATTTAGGATAAGGGGTTAAAGAGAATGAACTGAACATATTCAAGTAAATTATATCTGAATTGAACTATAAATTCTTTAGTAAATGTCACTAAAAGTGGTTAGAGTAAGTGAGTAACACCCTGCTGCAAGTACATTTTAATAGCTGAATCATAGTAGATCTTATAGAAACAATGCACCACATTAAAATACCATTTAATAAGTAATAATAAAATATATACAATAGACAAATACAAAATCCACTACAATATTGACTGACAAAATTTTGGCAAACTTTTTTATTGTTTGAAAAATACATTTTTACTTACAGGAAAAAAATCTTTAAGAAATGGTTACATTACTTTTTTTCTGAGGTCTTGCGGGTTGCAAATTGGTGCACTTCAAGTGGACTGTAGTTATCCTCCTGGACTCGTTTTCACTTAAGACAAAGATTAAAACAGTGTGTTATTAGACAAGACTAATTAAAAAACAACTTTATTAGTCTATGTTCATCAACTGAAACCATGTTATCACAATTAGCACTGCTACATAACATTAACTCTGCCATACTAGCAAATTCTAATCTGGCGCCAAGAGTTTAGAACAACGTTTTAAATACTAATACCAAGCAATGAAGAACAATTTATTTAAGTATAGACTTACCATATCATTGTTATTTTTGGCCAGTGTAGGATACGGTATTTGCATTCATTGTGGATTCATATTTTTCCATGGACAAAAAGTTGTCATCTTTTGCAGAAAGTATAAGACTAATATCGTAACCCCTGTCCAGTGGGTGTAACTACCCTCTGGTACAGGTGCAATGTGGCGCATTGTTGGGCCTACATGACATTTACTCAACCCCGCACTGCCCTATTGGTTGTACTATGAAATTAAAAAAATGTTTTTGCACGTTGGCCCATGAGAAATAGGGGTCTAACAGAAAATAAACAGTTGAAAACAACTGTATTAAGTGACCAGCATAAGAATTGTTTTGTGGTTTTAGAAAACCAATACACCTTGAAATGTCCATAGCACGTTTTACTAAAAGAGTCGATTCAGTGTGTCGATACTTTGCAAACGACACATTACGAGTTCAATACGCGATCAAGGTGAATCCGGAAGTAACTCAGGTACACTAAAACAAGGAGCAAGAACACATTAGAACAGAAGAACGTTGTATTAAAATCTGATGTATATCATCAAGTGGTAAGTTTAATCAGTCTATTTGTTTGAAACGTTCATTGATGGGGTTTAACTTGCGTTTTTAGGTCTTAACACCATATTCCGTGTAGTTCACCTAAAAGATTCGGTCCCGTAAATAATAATAAATAAACGGCGACATAACAGAAAGATCAATGGATCATTTTATTTACTTTTACAGCAAAACATTACTAAATAATCTTTGTGTGATTGAGTTGGTCAAACTGTAGCCTACTAGAACCAATAGTAGTTAAGCATCGTTCATACATGTTAAACATCTAATAATCGTCGGTTTGCATCTACTAATTACAAATATCGGTCCAACTCTTTAAATCTAAATAATTGTTAGAAAAATGTAATTGGATTTTTATTTTAATCAATTTTGGGAGTGACCTTTTTGATACAGGCTACCCATAATGCAATACGATTCACTATACTAGTTTCACGATGCTATTATTTTAAACAAAATAAAATTGAAGACAAATTATGACAAAGTTTCCTATTATTATTTGTCTTAAAAACTGTAAATAATGAATGCCCTTGGTAGATACAAACTATGCTAAACAATGCTGTACATTTTCTTTATTGTGTAAAATAAAGAAAAAAATCCCACATTATATAAATAATAATACATTCTATTATATAAACATATAATAAGAATTATACAAATGATACAAACAAAGAAAGAAATTTATTACTCATATAAATAAATTGGGATGTGCTGTCAACCAGGCAAGGTGTGCCGGTGCCCTCCGCTGTCGATTAATCTTAAATGATTAACCTATTGAAATTGTGGATTTCACATAAGAGTTAAAGAGCCTGATGGCTCCGGGAACAAAGGATTTATAGGGGCTTGTTCTAGTTACCAAATTACTAAAACATATTTGTTAACTGTGTTATTCACATTATATTTACATTTAGAAGAAGCCTTTATTTATAGCAACTTTCAACTGAGACTGTTTATACTGCAAGCAATTTAGGGTTAAGGGCTTATCGCAAGGGCCCAACAGTGGCAACCTAGCATATGTGGGGTTTAAACCAGTGACATTTCTGTATCTATTATTATAATTACTTGTGTAAGATGCATGTTGGTTGCATATTTGAAATAACGTGGACTGGTGTTTTTAATTATACGACCTGTAATTGTATATTGAACTTCAGACTAAGTTGTGTTCTTTCACCAGGCTTTAAAAAAATCAGTATGAACTCCTGTCTTGGTTTTGCACACTGCAAAGTTGCACTGGCCTTCGCGGTCATCTTTGACCTGGTCGGTGTTGTAGTGCTGCTGGTGGGAGTCTTTGTTCCCCTGGAAGTGAAGGGGAGAGACTTCGGTGACCTACTGGTTTACACAGGAGCCCTACTGGTGCTGATGTCTCTCGGTGGCTGGGTGATGTGGTACAGTGGCAACATCGAAGGTCTGGCAGCAAGCAAAGAGCTGGGTCATATCGGCAATGCAGTGGACCGCATCGCGCGAACCCTTAGTCGCAAAATGCGCACCCACCGTAACCATCCCTGAAGTGGGTCAGCGGAAATCCTCCACAAATTACCAAGGTAAATGTATGTTTGTTTTTTGGGGGGATTTTAACATTATGTTTTACACTTTGGTTACATTCATGACAGGAAACGGTTACTCATTACACTAGGATCATCAGTCCACAAGTTCATATAGAACACAGTTATGGACAGTTTAGTTTCCCCAATTCTCCTCAATTGCATGTTTTTGGACTGTTGGAGAAAACCGAAGAATCCGGAGGAAATCCATGCGGACACAGGGAGAAAATGAAAACTCGACACAGATTGGATTTAGACTTCCCCACCTAGGAATAGAACCTAAGACCTTCTTGCTGTGAGGTCCATTTATCCATCGTGCCACCCCTAAATGTATGTACATAGGTACTTTGTTGTCTGTTGTGTTAAAAGTAAATGGCAGAATGCAAATGTGAAGGGTTGATAATAATAAAATAATGTTTTAAAGAGTTTAAACTGGAATTAAACTGGAATGCCTAAACTAATCCCTGAGATTGCCCTGGTAGGCATTGTTTTATAAAACATTATACATATGTTACTTTTAAATTTGGGCAAAAAACAGGTCCAATACCGTAAGGGATGTTGAATAGGCAATGTGCACTGCACCTGATGACCTGGAAAATATTGTGCATGCACTGAAAACAATTTGAATCATTAAAAAAAATGCAATTTTATAAGATTATGCTCATACACCAATGAGCCAAAACAGCTCTGGTCAGGTACCAGGGCTAATGGCCATTCTAAAGTGGATCTTCTTGCAGTGCACCCTGGTGCCATCTCTTTTGGGGCTATACAATGCTGTTCTTGCATTGCTACAAAATCCAAATCTGATGCCTGCATACCAACAGGTGATGTTCTCAATATTGGACAGGAGTTTGACTAGGCTCTTTGTGCTTTGACTGAATGATGTCATAATGATTTGACCCAAAAAGGACCTCACAGTCACTGGGGTCTGCTAAATTTATAAATTTGAAAAACTACGGTCAACCCAAGATGTAAAATGTTCCTGACTACAGGGTGACTGTGGAGTGTTTTGTATGTTTTCTTGTGTCTGTTGGTTTCTTTCAGGAATTCAGATTGTCATTCAGCCGCCCAAAAGACATGAGGTGGATTGGCTGGGTGGAATAAGTAAACAATAGACTGTGATGAATACTGGGGGTCCAGAGAGTATTTCTTTAAGTGTTTAGAGACTATATGTGACCCACTGCTGTCCTATTTGGTTACTAGTGATTTGCCTTACGGTGCTTTTTTTCAGTGGTCACTTTGTAACTGAGTAAAAAATAACTTTTTGTAATAATATGTTTTATGTTTTTATTCTAGGCCTTAAAAACCAAGATGGGTGAAACTTGCATCTGACATTCAAGATCAATGCTTTATTGCTTTTTTTATGTTACTCTTGACTAGTTTACATGATTCAGGTACCAACTAAATATATTCCATGAGAATTGCAAAAATATTGACATGCACTGACAGGCATTTTGTAATATTGTATTAATAGTTGTATACATTTTATATGTACCTGTGTCTAGGTGTGGCCATGTGTTATTTAGACCATTTTGTATTTTTGAGCAGTTTTGAGCAAATGTTTTGATGTTTTTGAGCCAATATTATATATGCTGTTTTCAACTGTTTTACATTTCATATCAGTGATGCACTGAGGAGCCAGTTATTGGATGCTTAGCTTGCACTGAACTTACTGACCATTTCATCTACTACATATACCAAATGGTATAAGTGTGCATTGACTGTAATTTGCACAGTATGGCAAAATGCATACTACTCACCTCTAATTATTAAGACTACACACTTTTAAACAAGTGTATACAATGAATTATATGATAGAAACAGTAGGCTTCCAACTCTGTCTCAACATATACTGTAAGACCTGTTCAGGAATGATGCTTCTATAAATACCTGGGTGGTCCATGACTTGGATGCACAGAACAGTCATGTCTTCTTGGTCCATAGCCCTGACTTTAAGACATATTAGAATTATATTAATTGAAATGTTGATTGTGAGCTAGGCATTCTCACCCAACATTAATGCCAGACACACAAATAGGTAAAGTCAGTACAAAAAA
Organism: Microcambeva bendego; assembly: GCA_034509265.1. NCBI lineage: Eukaryota > Metazoa > Chordata > Actinopteri > Siluriformes > Trichomycteridae > Microcambeva > Microcambeva bendego. The sequence goes on along the minus strand of JAYDZG010000015.1, from coordinate 5,873,080 downwards.
TGCCCTACAAAGTAGGTGTATGTATGCCTTTGTGGTGTATTTTCTCAGCCTGTTACATTCCTAGGTGCACCTAATAAACTGACTATTGAGTGACAGTATGTAATATCCAGTATTTGGTCTTTGTATGCAGTCTATTAATTAAACATGAGTATTTGTTAATGAAGCCTAAAATAGCTTCAATTGGTATTATTGTGCTGTATGTAAATCTATATTTGTAAGTTCTGGTACTGTGTATGTCATTTTATTAAATAATATATTTCTTAAAATATGTGTCTCCCTTTCAGTGGTTTGGTTTGGTTTCCGTGTACTTTTCAGTACTATAACTTGGACAAATGTTTGTTTACAACTCCTAAAGTTGGACTCCTTACAGTCAGATTTATCTAAATGAATACAATAAAAAGCTTTTTGTCAAAATCAAGACAAATGTTTCAAATCCATGTTTCAAAACACTAGTTCTTAGTCTGGGGATGTCAACTTGCCACACATTTGTGGGGCACCTGAGGAGAATCCTGATTAGCTACCATCTTTTAGGGATACCAATGCAGATTTGCAAAAGCTAAGTCACGTTCTATACGTAGTGATAAACTGTATTAAGCAAGCCTGGAGAAAGAAATTGACTTTTTGACTGCTTAACCTACTCCTGCCCCGAGTTCTCAGAAAAAGCCATCAAACTGAGCTTAATGGGTAGTGTGTATGTTCTTTATATGTCCTCCTACAATCCAAAGACATGTACACTGGGTTTGACAATAAACTTGCGCTCATGAATCGTGCAACCTGTTTTGTTTGCATGTTCTCCTCGTGTCTGTGTGGTTTTCCTCAGGAAGGGCCGTTTTCCTCTTACAACACAAAGACACGCAACTGAGGTAAATAGGAAGCAAAATCGCTCACGATGTTGTGATACGGAACAATGACTCGTGTGTAATATGTACTAAATGTACTAAAACATCATATAAAACTTAAATACTAACAATTTCAATAAACAAACACCTTTGATATTTTCTGTCTACCTAGCAGAGCGTGCAAGGACAACAGTTAGAGACCAACTTTATAAATATTTACAGCCAACAGCGCCATCTTGGGTCGCAGGATTCGACTGAAACAAAATTCAACGTAACGTCAAAACCGAGAGCGCCAATAAAGGTGGTCTATTGTTTTCTCTACACTTAATTTGTGAAAGATAAGGGCATGTTGTAGGGATAAACAGACAATACTGATTGGTTTAAACGAATTAAATATAAATCTCTTTATATTCCAGTACAGCGCGCCTTAGAGACTGTACCACAACAAACTCGCGAAGAGCGGTATGAGTCTGTTTGGCTAGTTTAGCAAACAGGTAAACTTCCCAAGTAATGGTGAACTCTATTAAAATTCACCCACAGGATAAATTAACTGTCATAAAGAACAGGTAAATAGTAACTAAGTTCGTTTTATTGTGCAGAACACGTATTTGGGTTTGTTCAGTTTAAATGAATGTTACTTTGGGAAGTGTTAGCAGTTGGGCTTTTAGCTTAGCTTAACATGCTGTAAAGAAATGAAATACATTTAACTTGTTAATCAAATTGATGCTAGTATATCCTATAGCGCTATTTGTCTTAATAGCATTGTTTTCTAGCTCTAATGTGGGGTTTCCGAAAATGTGTGCCTCAAATTTTCATGCAGTAAAATCAGATGTTAATGTGCAATGGGATATAACATTTCTCTGATGATAGTTGAGTAGTTCTTCAGATCCAGATCTTTTGAAAACCTATCACACCTTTTTTTCACTATTTATCCGGTAGTGATTGTTTAGATTTATGAAAAACGTAGACATGCATCTTCCAACAGCTTCTAAATCATGGCAGAACTAATTAGTGTTAGCCTGGCTAACTTATCTTGGCTTACTTAATTTGATTTAGTGCATGTTTTGGTGTCCTTAGTCCTTAGGATTTTATGCTATCTCACTGTCGCAGAGAGTCAGAATTCCCCTGTTTGCATTGCCTCTGGTGGGCTGGGTTCCACCCTAGTCACTAGGACGCCCAACCCAGTGCATTGCAAGCCCAGACCATCATCCTGCTTTTTTCAGAATGCTCCTCAGTTATTCCCCTAGCTGATAATTACTCTTTATAATTGTGATCAAGCTTCTTTTATTCAAGCTCAAGATGCTACTCGTTTTCATTTATCATTCAAAACATCTGCCAATTAAAACCGTTGGACCCATGTGTTTATTTCTGGAACGATGATAGTAAATTGACATTTAAGAAGAACTGTCTGTTTAAATTTCATTTGCAGGAGGGTCGATGTCTTGCTGCAATCATGACTGATTCACAAAGAAGCATTGGAAGTGCAACAGGTACGACCTTACTTAAATGTTTTTGGCACTGTGCATTATTCAAATGATACAACTTCAGTGCTGGTGGTCTTATATCAGGGTTATATTACACTATAGTTGAAGCCTACTTGTGTTCATAATATAATGACCTCCATACTTGTGTTGGTCCCACAGTTCTCTTTTCCATCTGCCTTTTTAAATAGATCTGAAAAATGAGGGCAGCTATGAAATCTCTATTCCCTTTGAAGACAATAATGCAGACCAGGCTGGTTTCTACAACCAAACTGACCACGGGTTTGATGGTAAAGTTTTATTTCTATATATATATTGGCCAAATTAATAATCTTGTAAATTAGTCGTTGGGTTAGTTGTTTATCATTTTCAAAACAAAAGTGATACAGCAATGCTTACAGGTATTACAAAAGGTATTTTTCTTGCTGCTACTCCAGGTTTTGCCAGCCCAGTCCACCTTCAAACTGATACATTCATGCTTTCTTTTACTCTCAACAGAAACTACTTCCCAGACATCTCCCTATAATCCATATCTGCTGATCTCCAACCTTCGTGCTCAGCTACAGATCTCTTTGGAAAAGAACTCATGGCTACAGAAGCGTATTGAGGACCTGGAAGAGGAACGGGATTTTCTGCGCTGTCAGCTAGACCGGTTTATCTTCACCACTAAGAGTCAGGAGAGGAGCGGTAAGGGAAAGGAAGAAAACTAGACTGGCAGCTTAGGGACATGTGTAATATGTGTAAACATCAATCGAGAGACAGACATATATAGGTGTATAAATAGGGTTTGGGTAAAACATTGTAACCTGATGCATGTATCCCAAAAAACGATGGGAACACGTCATTTACTTGAAAAGTCAGGGTGGCTCAGTGTGAAGCACCATCACTTCACAGGAAGTCCTGGGTTCAATCATTCAGCTCTGAAAGTCGCTATGAAAGCAGCTTACATTACTTACTTTGCTGATTTAAAAAAACAAAACAATGAACATTAATTATGGCAAAGTTTCCCTTTTATTATTTATCTCTAATTAAATAATAAATAAAATACTATAGTAGTGAGGGCGGCATGGTGGCTTAGTGGGTAGCACTGTCGCCTCACAGCAAGAAGGTCCTGGGTTCGATCTAGGTCTTTTCTGTGTGGAGGTGGCATGTTCTCCCCATGTCCGCGTGGGACTGGCACCCCATCCAGGGTGTTACCATGTGCC
>JAYDZG010000015.1:5788009-5804745 GCA_034509265.1 Microcambeva bendego | reverse complement strand
CTGCCGCATCAAAGCAAGAAGGTCCTGGGTTTGATACCCGGGTGGGGCGATCTAGGTCCTTTCTGTGTGGAGTTTGCATGTTCTCCCCGTGTCCGCGTGGATTTCATCCCACAGTCCAAAGATATGCTACCAGGTTAATTGGAGAAACTGAATTCGTCCTGTAGGTACCTTCGATGGACTGGCACCCCATGTGCCTTGCGTCTGTTGAATAGCTGGGATAGGCTCCAGCACCCCTCCTCGACCCTAATTAGGATAAGGGGTTAAAGAAAATGAACTGAACTGAGTCTTTAAAACCTACAACATCCAGAAATTGTCACTTAACCAATCTAAAATGTCAATGCAGGGTTCCAAACCAGGCTACTAGAATATTGGACGATTTGAGTCAATTTAATCTAAACCTGAACGTTAGTTGTATGGTGCTTAACCAAACAAGAGTTTGTAATCAAGCTGTGGCTTATGTGTTTATATACGGGATAAGTAATCATATGGTTACCGGTTCAAGCCCCATCACTGTCAGGATGCTGCTTTTGGACCCCCCAAGCAAGGATCTCGCTCAGAAAGTAAACTGTAACTAGGGCTGAACCGATTCCTCACGTAATCCAGTAAATCAATTCCAAAAAATCATCGATGCAAATTTTTCACGTCGAGGAATCGTTTAATCCTTGTAACTATACAAAGCTCACCGAGTTTTACTTCTGCACTTACGTGTTTGTGCTGTAAGCAGGTGTGAAAAATAGGCTGCGTCCAAAACCACACACCGAAACAGCACTTAAACCTTTCACACACAGTTCAGTAAATACCAAGTTAACTCCAGTCCTGCATCCTCTTCAGTAAGAAAGTGTGAATTAGGACGGAACCGAAACAGAAACACTGCGATAATAATGAGGGCCGAACAGAGCACAAAGCTAATGGCAGAAAAGTTTTAAGATCATTTTAAACTAGAAAAAAGCTTAACTTGAGTCTTATTGATACGCTGACTTTTCTTCATTGTAACCAGCACTTGCTCTTCGGGAGAAACTCACACACCGTCTATCTGATCCTACGGAAACAGAAATCCTGACAGAACTATTTTTCTTCCTACAAAACCTTAAATCATTATGTTTTGCAGGAACTGTAGATGAAACTTTTAGTTCTGAAGGTTACACAAACTATAAAGGTGATGTTTAGGCTTCGCTTATTAGCATTATTGCCTGCTTTAGGCTGCCTGTATACATTTTAAAAGTCATTTGAATTAGATTTAACTGCTATATGCAAGGAATAGAAATGTGCAGGTTGTTTTAAAATACATCTTAGTTTATCTCATTTGTATTTGTTTTGCTCTTTTATAATCAAGTGTATGTGTGTTTCACAGCACGGACTGGGTTAACATGCGGAGGACAAATTCCACTGCACAGTGGTGAAAGAGTGTTCGAAGTTCTAAAAAAAATATTTCTTATTCGATGACTTGCTAGAATAATTGATAGAATACTCGATTATGAAAATAATCGATTGCTGCAGCTCAAACTGTGTCAAGTCACTTTGGATAAAATGTCTGGTAAATCGCTGAAAATGTAAGAACCTCATTTAATACGAAAACTCCATCTCATGGTATAATCCGCTAACACATCAATGCTGAGATTCCGAACACCCCGGCTTGAAGCTTTGCTCTGTCACCGGTCGCCTGGGCACCACTTAGCGGGCATAGAAGATGACTGGACTTATTAGGTGGGGTCAAATGCTGTATAAGGACCCTGGGGGCAGAAAACATTGGTGAAAAAAGGGGTCCACCAGGGCTGCACAAGTCGAGTAGTGACCAGCGATATACCCGCCTCAAGTGCAATCAGGATCACCAGCAACGAATGACTAATTTACATAAATACAATGACCATGATGAATATAAGGACAGAAACTAATAAGACTCAAACACCAAAGGACAAAGGCAAAGCGATCACTCAAGATGTTTTTACAGCAAGTAAGACATTAAACAATTGGACATAAATACTTTCTATTTCTCATCCATCTCATCTCTCAGTTTTCCCAAGAGAGCAGCTTCTGCCCACACTCTGACCAGGAAAAACTGAGAGATGACATAATGCGTGTTGTGTAAATGCTGGCTGTTGGAGTGCAGGCATAACTTGGCCATGCATAAGCTCATGATAGAGAATACAGCAGTGCTTAGTTTGGTATGTTCACAGATAAAGCCATCATTGTCATTTTTCAACCACGTCTCTACAACTGATCTACTGCATGGTCCTATTTATTATGTAATCCCTTGGTCAAAATGTGCCAGCTAAGTACTGGACTAGGGATGAGAAGGCTGCCCATTTAAAAAACACTGCTGCTGGTTGCCACTGTTGGGGCCCCTGAGCAAGGCCCTTAAACCTCACTTGCTTAGACTGTATACTGTATGTCGCTATGGATAAAAGGGTCCGACCTAATCCTTGCAGTGGAAATGGGAATGTAAATAGGTACTAACATTTTTCCTTCTGGATAAATAGTTCTTTATATTAGTATATTTTTACCCCCCTCCACAACAGTGCACATGTGCGATAAAAGAAATGCCTCCCAGACCTCATCACCTCCACACACAGTGGAGTTCTTTTATATGAATTATTTTAATATAATGTTTAAAAGGCGGCTTCTAACAAGACTTGTGAATGCTGGTCTGAACCCGACACTGATGACAGGCCAGGGCTCTTTGAAGCAGGGTCTTTACAGGCATGCTTAAGGGGACAGGACCTTCCCTAAACGGTTCCCTCGTAGGAAGCTTAGAAGTATCATATCTGTTACCATTTGCTGAAGCAGAAACACATTAGTTTAAGTCCAAGTACTTGCTCCCGAGAAGTAGCCCGCTCGAAGTCCTAGATGCCTTAATATCCTCCCTACTAAGGTATAGTCGGTGTCAAACGAGTGAGCTAAAGATGCAGTGCAGCATGACTTCTCTCACAAAATATATATGTGGTGGCCGATTTGTTTGCTTGTCAAGTTTGGGCTTGTCAGTGATGGTACACGGAGGGAGACGTTAGTTGACTCGCCAACCCGTTGTGCTACCTCGTCCTTTTGGTTTGAATGGCACAATGATAACCGTGTTTGCTTAATAAGAGAGAACCGGTGTAATCACCGTCTTATGTAGCGTATTTGAATAAGATGACTTTTAAGGCGATGTTATTTTCCAACCCACTCTACTTAAGCTTAGTTCACACTACCCGACTTTAGCTCAGATTTTGTCTGACGTGATGGCTCGGAAGCAACTTGGCAACCTCAGCTTGGCGATTAGGACTCGAGCGATCGTGTCGTGTGGGCAAAATCCGATTTTAAAACTGCTGAATATTTCAAGAGTTGTCACTCAACTGGCAGTGAGTGATGAGTCGAACAACCAATGAGAAAGCTAGATCCGGGGTGAAGTGAAACACGGGTGTAAATAGTTTCTGTCAGGATAACCGGCACACTCGTCTTTCCAACCTATTCGTTCTCTACTAAACGTAATACCGATGTTGCATTGCAAAAAGAAAATATATGAATATATATCCATGCAGGTCACATAGCCATATCCACTCAGATTTATTTATGTTTCTCCTAGATTTTCACGATTTTTACTGCTCACCACTCATCACTCGTTAACATGCATATTTTGGACGCGGCATCATTAAGCCCCTCGTTTGTTTTCATGAAAAAACGTGGTTGGCGAGAGCAGAGCAGCTCGCTGGTTTTTAAGCACCACAGGTTTTTAAGAAATGATGTATTAGTCTTATAATTTATTATACTAATTTGTTTCAAATTAATTGATGTAACAATCATTAAATCATTCAAAGAACCTCCAGAAGTTGTGTAAGGGCTGTGTGCTGTGTTGCCAGATTGGGTGTGTTTTTATGCATTTTGGCAGATTTGGAAAAAGGTTTTGGCTGGAAACCATTGTTGCAATCTGGCAACCTGGGCTGTGTAAGCAGAAGTTGTGACTTGATACGTAAATCAAATGACTATATTACATTTTGTTACATTTTGTTAGAGTCTGTAAATTAAAATTTCATATGACGTCATGAGAATACTCATCAATATTTAATGTAATTTTGTTTAATTTATGTTATTTCTGTTAAGTTTGCTATTACAGTTTCATATTTGTTTGAAAAACAAAGTAATGTATTTTGGAAAATCTATTTTCCTGTGTTTTGTTTAGTTGTGTAATACCTAAGAAGGTTAGAGAACTCTTGAGTTTAGAGAAAAATAAGGTAGCGACCCGGAAAAGGTTGGGATAGTGTGTTCCAAAGGAAATATCTACACCCCAGTGTTAAACTAGGAATTTGATTAAGGGTCTCTAAACACGACATATCATTTTTAATCATAATCATATTTCAGTCTTTCATAAGAATATCTAACAATAATATCAATTTGTTACTTGCATTCTGTTCTATTTGGAATGCATTTGTTCAATTGAATAAGATTATACTCAAATCCTCAGGTCAGGATTTAGCAAATTAACCTAAAACGGTTTAATTTTTAAACAAAAACAATAATTCCAGACCTGAATTTGCCTGCTGTCTTTCATTCTTTTGCTGCATTCTGCTGTGAGGATGCTTATCTTTCGCTTCCTTTCATTTCTCCCCCACCTCACCACATGGGGTTTGTCTCCAGCCTGCCAACCCCCTTGTCACTACACATCTGTGCCTCTTTTCATCCCCTCTCTACCTTTCCTTATCTCTGCAACTCTTCTCTCAAAACCAGCCAGTATTTCCTAATAACAATCTTTACGTTGTTTTCTAATTTAGTCTGAGATCTATATTTTTCTCCAGTGTTTCGATCGAAATAGTCGTTGTTAGCGAGCCGGGATGTTGCATCAGTCGGGCCTACATGCTTGTCGTGCAAGGATGTGGTGAAGCAAACGCGATGTGAGAAACTGTTACTCATTCCGATGGCTTTAGCACATGACTCAGTGTGTGAGACGACCGATGTCACAGCGCCGTGTGCTTAAAATATGGCAGATGCATATACAGTGTAGAATTTGCATGTCGTTCAGCTTGGATGAATGTGATGATTCACATTCGGATGACTGATTAGTTTGCCTTCATGTTAAGCAAAGGTCAATAGAATGTGGACCAATAGAATGTTGCTCAGTTTGTGTAAAACACACACTGAACACCAGAGCTGGGATCTGAAAGACATTGTATCGAGGCTCCGCTCTGCCTTCCGGGCATATGAACAACTGGCGAGAATGAGCAGGATTTGGGCTCTTCATAACTGATGCAACTACGACTTCTGCTGGCTGATTGATGGTGCCTGCACAGAGTCGAGGAAAGAGTGTGTTGATCAGAGAGCTGATTCACAAACACACTCATCAGAGTGCAGGTGGGAAAAATACACACAGCTGCTGCCCATGTGTCAGAAGGGTTGTTCGTTAGCTTCATTCTATACAATCAGAGCCAGGGTCGTCTGTTGTGTAGAGGAAACATGACTCAAACATGCCCAAAATAGTATGGACACCTGACCATAACAAAACCGTAAGTGTTAATACAGGCATTTTCTTCTGGTACAAAAGCAGTGCTGTACTCCAGCAAGACAATGTGACATCACATTTCTGGAAATACCTAATGTTGGTTGGAAATGCATAACCAATACTTCCAAGCACTACCCAGACCCTCTGATTCCCCAGACTTGAACCCAACTGGGCATCTTTGGGACCACTTCGATGGTCATGTTTACTTGATGGCTCCCGCACAGCCTCTAGCAGCTGTGGGATTGACTGCAGTCATCATGGCTCCAGATACCTGTGACAACCTACCAGGACCTCATTGAGTCACTCCCGAACTGTCTAGCTGCTGACCCTGCTTCACACGATGGTTTAGCTGGATATTAGATGGTAGCAATCATAATGTGACTCGATAGTGTATGTAAGAGCAATTCCGCTGTTAATGGGGTCATTGGCTAGTTTTGTCAATTGTTACGTTTGCTACTTTATGCCAGTTGGACAAAGACTTGAAGATCACATTTTAAAAACATAGACATTCATAGAAAGATTTTGGTGCCAAAAGAACCTCTACAATTCTGGGAAGATTATTTGTAACTCAGAGACTCTTTTCTCCCCAGTAGTGTCAGTGTTATAAATTTGCTTAGATCCAATAAACCCTTGAGTGTCTTTTTTGAAGGCATTCAATACTACTGTCGCAAACAGGCTGCATAATTATTATTTTTTTAACAGCTCTCTTCTTTCAGTGTCTCCATGGGGTTCTGTGTGCTGTTGTTGCTGGGTGACTGATCAACATCTCTGCAAGTTTTAGATTCTTTTTAAAAAGTGAAAGATGGCATGGATTTATTTCACCAGCGTCTGTTCCACCTGGTCTCAAATGACCGATTTTAACATTTATTGCTGTAATTGAAGTCTGCTTTAAAATCTTGCTGTAGTGACTTTTAATAAAACGAATGATTATAAGCTACTGTATGATGGAGAAGAGAGTCTGCGTTAACGGGAGTTCAGAATCACGAAGACCATACCTTTGAAACTTTCGATATATCAATCCATTTATTGTCCATGCATAGGCAGATAATCCATCCCACAGCAGGAGTGAACAATCACCAATATTGTTAGAATTTTAACTTCCCACTCGCATAAACACACTCCAATAGTGTTCAAAGGCCCGTTCAAGATACAGTTCAGACACGGTGAAAATTCTGTTAACTTCTTCTTTGACCAACCCTCACTTGAACCATAGAGTCACTTTTAAACCTTTCAGCACCCCCAAGTAGTAAGTGGTCATAATTTTAGAAACAAAACAAAATGGATCCAACATGGACAATTTGTTGTTTTCCTTGGAGGCTAAATTCTGTATTTCCTTGGGGTCAAAAGGCCATACATGGGATATAATAATCTACATTTATATTCTACTCCTTTACCACAGACACGGCCTCAAAACAAAAGCGAGAAATGTCTCATCATGCGTTTAATTCCCTTCGGCTTCAGTTCACTATTGGAATATAAAGTGGCCAACCTTCTCCCACGAAGCCCATTATGGTGAATTTTCCCATTTTTTTTTATTTACTCAGAAATAGATGTTATTTAAAATGTAGTGCATTATACTTTTTAATACCAAACATAAAAAAGTCAAATTACATGTTATAAAATCTACTTGAAACAAAAAAACTACTCAATTACAGTAACGTGAATAAATGTAATTTATCACCCTCCAGCTCTGAATTATATCCCAACCATACAGGCAAATAAAAGTATTGATTAACATTAGTGTATTCTAATGATAATTTAGGATTTCACCTACTAAATGTTTTCTGAAATTGTGTACAGCATCCACCTTAAGAGGAAACAAATACACTAATGAAAGAATTCTAGGTTTATCTTCCTATGCATATGAAATTATATTTGTCCTACTTATGTAATGTGTAGTTTTTTTTTTTTTAATAAAAGTGAAAAAACAGCTCAGTTCTGGTAGTTCAGCTTCTTTCAAATTTCCGAATTTCTGTCCTCCCACAGTGTGTGAGAAGACTGTAAAAACCTTTAACCTATGCCCACTCACATTTGCTTCTTTAGAAAGGCATCTCGCACATCCAACTTTTCCAATTTTCCCTTCAGTTCTTCACAGACAGCGATGGGCATCTAAGTTCCTAATGCAAATAATAATCTAGGGTCACTAAAAAACGTAAACATTTGCGCTGTGAGACCCGCAAAAAGCTAAACTCAAACACCATTTGGTGGAAATGAATTCTAAAGCTAGAATTTTCATTTAATTTTGTTTCATTTCATCAACCCCTTTGTTCTTGTCAGAATTTAACCAAGCCTGATTCCACCGGTAAACAATCAGCACAAGGACTCCGCTAATTATATGAATTAACCTGTGTACGGTACACTGAAATTCTATTTAAAAATATCTTAGTGTATTTGTTCAAAGCACATGGTCTATGGTGCTTCTGAATCTAAGAGGGTTCAGGGACCAACAGTGTTTGCTTAGTGGAGCCAGGAATCAAACAAGCAAGCTTTTGGGTAACACAAAAATGACATGATCATTAATGTGGCTGTGGTTTAGGCAAAAGGTGTTGCGGCACACATGTAAGTGTAATGAGCGTTTTAAATGTTTAGAGACAGAGTAAAGGTGTAAACATGATTTGGATTACAGGGGGGTAGGAATGTCTTGCCTGATATTTTTTAGACCTCTGAAAGAAGTAGAATAACATTTTGTGGGGTGGTACTTAGAGAAAGACCTCAGAAAGCAATAAAGCTATATTGTTCTAAAGAAACCTGAGACACACTGAGACAAAATTGACGAAACTACATTGAAAAAGACCAACATGTATCATGCATCTGTGGTTCACCTTGCTGCTCAATTGAAACAAATGCTAAGAAGTTGGTGAAGGAAGAAATAATTCAATGGATTAGAGCCCCCTAGCCCAGATCTTTCCCAGTCATTATGTGCTTTGCAGCAGGACCAAAACCAGAATCTCCTCAGACTTCAGCAATAACAGCATTTTCACTTGCTATCCAACCCCTCCGAAATACCAAGTCTTCCCCAGCTTAGTCTACACCAGACACGGCACCAATCAATGCTCCTTCTTCGTCACTGGTTACACACCAAGTGGAAAATGTATTAATCATCCATCGGTACATTTAGGATGACTTTTAAAAAGTACACAAGGCCAAACTCATTGGCACACACACAATGTTGTCTACTTATCCGTTCATCTGAATAACATACATTCTATTAGGATTACTACTCATTCTGAACTCTCTCTTTTCTTCTAGTGATAATCCACGATTAACAAAGGCACACGCAGGGTGACGAGAGCTGAACGGAAAGAGCCATCAGTGCGGATGAGAATGACTGGAGCACCACCAAGGAAAAAAAGTCTTTCCTTTTTAACGAAGCTGAAACATCGCTTGGTCTTGTTTTTCTTTTTATGAGCCTGTGTTTGTTTTCCTTTTTTGGTTTGAAAGCTAAAAAAGCAACCAAAACCAGTGCCAAACAAACTGTGCCAAGAAAAGCAAAAACAAAGTTCAGCAGTATTTTGTATAACTGTCTAATTTATTGAAACTGTCATTTCTTTTGCCCATTTATCTAACGACATGAACATATTTTTATGAAATTATTAATTGTTACCCGAATTGTGCAAATCTGTCATGTCAGAAGAGTGCAAAATTGCTGCTTCAACACTTATGATAATAGTGCATTACTGGTTCAAAGTGCTTTATTTAGGGGTGGCTGTTAGTCGTGACTCTTACCGTGAGGAGTTTGTCCTGGCTCGACTTGATTGCTAAATAGTCAACGCAAGCCTCATTCAATCCCCTTAAAGTAATCCGCTGCTAATTGTGTTCCTACTTTGTCAACCTCTGAGCCATTCGAAACTACTGATCCCCCTCTTTTACATAAAAAAGCCATATCTGTCATAGCCATGCTAATGTTAAGCTCCCATTCGTCACAGGTTCTTTAGGACTGTGATAACTGTTTAGATGCACAGGTTTAGATATAATCAGGGACACTTGACAGATGGAGGCGTAAGATCATTCCGAAATTCTTCAACACATGATTCATTATTGTTTCCACGTATTCTCCTTAATGTTAGATAGTTGACTATTACGGCGAACTGGATCTTGTTCATTATTCACCGCGCACGTGTTCCATAGTGACGAATGACTTCTATCTTGTTCATGCGTGTTCAATCGGCCCAGCTGTGCTGCCCTGCGAGAACCGAACAGAAGCCACCGATTGTTTTATTCTGTTGGGCTGAATTAAACCCAGAGCAGAGACACTCATTCGGAAGGGTAAAACACATCTAGACTAGACACTTCGTATTTTCCTTTATCACCACACTTTCCCCTACTGCGGTCAACACTCATTTACAAACTTCCGTCAAATTCTGTCAAGAACACGAATGCTATGCTTTCACTCTGACTAATTAGACTTGTATCGCCTTTATTGAACGATCCGCTCTTCCTCAATTGTTTTTTATTATTTGCGAAAATATTTAAAGCGTTTTTCTTTTTTTATACAGTCTCGCTGTGTGGCCTCAATAACTTCCTGAACACAGCAGACGTATTTTCGTATGCACTTAAATTGTAACGTGTAGTGAATAGGTGAAGTGTGCTAAATTCTAGAGATTTCTTGAGGCTTGGAGCGTGGTCGTCGTGTTTTTATATGTAGTTATCGTCATTGGTCAGAACACGCCAGCTCTATCTGTTCATACGGCGTCAGTTGTTAGAGCTGCCCCAGTTTACATCTCACAAGAAAGAGCTAAAACTATATATTAGTAGATATATACATTTCAGTTTAAGTAGTCTGACTAAAGTGCCAACTAGCAGAATTAGAACCAAGCTACGAGCATCCTTTCATATCTGTAGGAAACTCGCAGTAGGCTTCAAGACGTTTACATGTCAAGAGAAATGTTTACATTTTCCCTCTGAGGTGAAGTAATGTTATGTCTGGTGCAGTTTGTTACAGTGATAGTTCTGATACGCAATTGTTCTACATGATTTTCAGGGCATAAAATTGTTCTCAACAAAATCATTTGATAACTCTAAGACATTTCTCATCCCTGTACCATTTCAGTAACTGTTGAAAAGTTCAGAAAAGCAATGTCATACAATAAGAAGCTTATAACTGTGTACATATCAGGATCTACTTGATTTTCAAAGACGTCTGTGTCATTTGCATAAAATTTGCATACAAGGATCTTAAAATCCGGCCCATATCACATGTATCGTTAGCGATACGTATTTTTTTCTCAACACACGTTTTGTAAATCGACGCTGTGTATTTGCAATGCATCCTTTTTTGATAAAAACGAGCCCCAAGGTGAAAATGCCGTCTGCCGCGAACTTGTTTTTAATCCTCCTCCTGGATTGTGTGGTTTCCAATATGGCTATTACCTCAGAACGTCGCTTAACCAATGGCGGACCAGTGTTGGTCTTGCTGCGAAACCGGGGCAAAGAGACATCATCCCCTTTAAAGGAGGACTGGGGAAAGAAAGCAGCAGCAGCCTTGGCGGTGGAACCGGAGGCGGCCGAGATCCCCCCCATGCCCCTTCCACAGATCATGCTCCCTCGCAACGTGACGGCGGACGCCCTGAAACCCCCGCTGGGGGCCGCACAAGTAGCGCCACCTCCTCGCCGACTGGTGGACGTTGACGTGTGTCGGGGCTACTATGACGTCATGGGCCAATTCGACAACACCTTTAACTGCACCAAGGACACCTATATCTACTGCTGTGGTACCTGCCACTTCCGCTTCTGCTGTGAGCATCAGCGCAACCGCCTGGATCAAGACTCCTGCACGAATTATAATTCACCCATCTGGGCAGACACACAAGTACCCTCTACCCAGCCCCCGAGCCGCTCGGACCCGGACTTCGACCCACTGCAGCACCAGAACAACAATACTGCGTATGTCATTGGGGGCGTCATCTCTTTTACGGTGGTTGTAGCCATCGGGGTTAAAGTGGCTTTTCGCAAGGTTTCTCGTAGACCCAGAAACCGAGACATCAACATGCCGAGGTAAGATCTGTTTTTATTAAGAATTGACAGCCTTGGTGAATATGGGTGAAAAATAGGCATGCAAAGATACACTCTACCCACGATGCGATAGAATTCATGATACTGGGTTCACAATATGATTTTTTGTCTTGTTTTTTTTTTAAAGTTTCCTTTTACTATTTCATGAAAGAAAAAATGAAGGAAAACAAATTAGCGTCTAAACAGTCAGTGTCATTTCATTTCTAAGGTAATTGTCAACTTCATGTTTTGTGTTGAAAAAATATATTGCGGCAGGGCCTCCTGGTGTTTAAAGTGAATATCGATTCATCTTAACTAAGTCACCGATCCGAAAGAATCATCCACATGAATAGATTCGTGTCGATTCTTTCTGAATCGTTACATCCCTAGTAAAAAGTAATAAAAAATCGGAAGTTTTCGGAAGATACACAATCATATCTGTGTTACCATATGTCAGAATCATATGAAACACCCTAGCTGGCTGAACACATACATGATCAACATTGGCTGGGGTTCATACATAGTTGGGACTGAGTGAATTATGACCTCTGGTGGCTGATCATGGAGTGGCTCTCTGGACACAAAGCTGATCCAAATATTAACTCGCCTTGTGCAGGTTAAAATATTACCAAAAGGATGAAGATGCCCCTCGAATTCAGATAGAATAGCGATGACAAATATATCATCATTGATAAAAATTAGTTTCTTAATCAGTTGCTTAGAATGCTAAAATCGATGGTATTTGGAATGTACTACTGCGTGTTTTCTGATACCCTGTTTTTGGTTTCTGTCTTTCTCCTGTACTCAGAGCATTGGTTGATATCCTGCGTCATCAGTCAAGCCCAGTACAGCAAAGTGAGAGGAACAAAAGCACCATTTTGACCACCACCACCAGCAGCAAGGGCACTTCTTTAGGACGGCAATCCAAAAACCAGTACACACCCATGCTCCAGAGCAAAGACAACCGAAGTGAGTGTTCATGCACCTACAGCGGGAGTCAAATCAGGCCGAAAACCGTTAACCAGGGTCCAGGGATGGAAAAAGATTTAGGATTAAAGACAGGATTTAGAGATGGAAATGAAGATGCATTTCGATTCATTCTTTTTTGGAACCAAAATTGTTACTAAAAGATTAAATGATTTGTAATTCTGTATTGTTCAACAAGCCACAAGTCTTTTATTTAAATAGTTACTTAGTTATCAGTTTTTTTGGAAGTTTGGTCTAAAAAAGGAAAGGCACCAGCTTTGTTAAGCAGCTACAGACATTTGTGACTCCTGAGGTTAGTCCTCACGTACACTAAGGTCTTTTTAAAAATACATTTTCTATTTATTTATCGCATTAGCCGCGCTTCCTCCAACACATGCACTTCTACCTTTTTTGTCCATGCCTCGTCCATTATACTGACCAGTAGCAGAGCTGAGAATTGAACCCGGATGTTTAGAATCTCAGCACTGTTGTGCTCACTCTACACAAACGCTTCGGTGATGTAAGCAGACGAGGCAAACCAGGATCCGAGGCGCATGTTTTTATTCCTAAAAGTTAATAGCCACTGTTCTATACATAAACGCTTAACATACTCGGCTAATGACAAAGTAATACTGTTCACATTTA
Organism: Microcambeva bendego; assembly: GCA_034509265.1. Classification (NCBI taxonomy): domain Eukaryota; kingdom Metazoa; phylum Chordata; class Actinopteri; order Siluriformes; family Trichomycteridae; genus Microcambeva; species Microcambeva bendego. Next base: position 5,791,676 of record JAYDZG010000015.1, on the reverse strand, counting down.
CACTGGCTATTCACGCTCTCTTTTAAACAATCACACTCTTTTTTTTTGGAGAGACTTGTCAGTGTTGCTCTGCTCTCTTGCAGTTGGAAAACACAATTTAATCCTGTCTGGGTCAAGTCCCAAACACACAGCTACTATCGGTAAGCCAAAGTGCACAAATAGCTTGTGAGCTCCTGGCTTGAAAGAAAATGGGTGAACGTATGTGTCCGTGTGTGTTAAAAACCCTACGGAATATCTTTCATGAGATCTAAAGGTGTGCTGAACATGTGTGAGCAAAGCTTCCCGAATCAGCCTGTGTGTGTCCCATGTGTATGTGGCACGTGTTGCTTTCTGTGCGGCAGCTTTCTCCGTCCAGCCCTCTAACTTGAAAGCGCATGAGGGTGTTTACACGGCCCTTTTTGACGCTTAGCTAATGCACCCACACACACCATGTTGTAAGCTCTTTTTAATGTGTGCTTCATGTTTGGCTGTAAGTGTGGGCACCCGTTGCTTGTCTGTGGAGTTGTTCAAGCTTCATTTTGCGGACGACCATGCTCGTAAACATGCCTGTGTTGTATATATGGAATGCGTAAGCATGGTGTGGAAAAGAAAAATCTGCCACAGATGGGCACTTTCATCCTAAGACGATTCTCGGGAGGAAAGTCGACTCCGAGGAGATTTTTCACAAAATCGTTTCAAGAAGTGTTTTTAGAACACTCACATTTAAAGTGTGACTTAATTAAGAAAACTCGTATTGTAGTATAACCCCGAACCAGAAAAAGTTGAGACAATATGGAAATTGCAGATAAAATAAAAGTACAGCATTTACTTTGACTTGTATTTGATTGCCAGTCGGAATCTGAAACTTAATTCAAATTTTTAATAAACCTCCATTTCTGCCATCTAGGCCTGCATGTATGTGGGGAATTTAGGGTTAGTAATGATTGTAAGATAAAAGATTGGAGGGGATTTAATAGTTCTCAGACTACAGTATATAAAATCATTAATAAGGAAAAAATAATATAGGAATTTGAGTGTGTAAAGACTGAGGTACAAGCTTAGGTAATCTTTAAACCAAGAGCTGTTAACCAGAAGCAACATCGACTTCTCTGGGCTCCAAGGCATCAATGGTGGACCATCACACAGTCGATATGTGTATTGTGGTCAGATGAATCAGCATTGTGTGAGGAAGCATCCAGTCGGGCCCTTAAGCAACTCCCTTAGGACACAAGGGCTATCAGGAACAAGTTAAAAAGTCTTTCATGGAATGGAGTCTGTCAGTGTTCTGATGGCAGCATTAGTGCAGAAACGTACACTGAGATCTTAGAGTAACATGTGCTGCCTTTAAGGCGTCGTCTTTTCCAGGGACGTCCAAGCACTTTTCAACAAGACGATGTAAAACCACCTCCTGCGGACATTATGCTTTACTGATACAACTTTTTTGCAGGTCTGAAATGTAGGAATGTATGTTTATTAATAAATGAAATGAATTTGAGCAAACATTAAATATCTAGGGTTCAAACTGCCTGCTCTAACATAAAAGTCAAAGTAAACGTAAGAAACTATTGATATTTTCCATACTGTCCTATTTTTTTCCTCTTTAGGGTTGTATTTATTTCCTATTTTTTATATTTCATGCAAGCATTGGTCAGGCTTGGTATATTTTAAAACCATATAAAGTACTTCTGATCTGTATATCGATGCATTTTGCATTTCTTGTTTATGTTCTGATAGCGTTCCAATCCGACGATAATGTTTTATACCTTTTTACATGTTAAAGCTTGATGGCTTGAATATTTTGCTTTCTGGAATAAATCCAGAATAGACCACCCAAAACAAATCGCACAGCTGGTACTTCAAACTTGACAGTGCTACTGACCAAACGTATGATTTACAAATACTTAATCAGACTCATAACTTGGATGTCATCATAGGGTGAGATGGGTTCCACCATTGAATACATTAAGAAAATATCAGAAGGAAACGGACCACACGTTAATCCCGATCCATTCAAGCCCTTAAGTTTGTTCGCTCCACATGTTTTGATCTATCTGCTTGTCTCTTGGCTGTTTAGGTGCTAACATATTGGGGAGATAGATGTCAAAAGTGTAAAAAAAAACACTTTAAACTGAACGTTCACATATTTTTGACAGTTATTTTCTTTTACTTCTGAGTCTCCTGCTTGCTCTCACTTCTGAAGTACTGGATCCAAGTGCTCGCTTCGCGAATTTACCCAGAATTATGTCAGCGATCACAGTTTAGTAGCCGATTGTCTGAACTACAGGTTTGCTTTTCCACTATGGGAGAATCAATACAAATGTATGTTTTTTAAATATAAATATAAATAATTTACCTGAATATAAATATATTTATAAAAACCCACACGACACATTTGTTACAGTAATATTATTGTTAACAATGTTTGTCACAGCTTGTACCTGTGTGCTGGCTGGAGATGTTAGCTGAATAAGTAATCCGCTAACGTCGTTTGTTATTCTTCATAGGTCAATATGAGTGATTTAATAAGTACAGCACAGAACCTAACAACTGAGTCTCTCCAGACTCCACACAGGGTCAGAGATAGGGACAGCATGCTACAGCATCGTCTATGTTCATCCACTTTATGAATCCAGAGCATTTGTGTCCAGTATTAAAATAAATGTAATCGGTTACTATTTTTCTTTGTATTTCACTGTATTTTGGGTGTTTTTCCCCCCACTACATTTAAAAGTTAAATATCTGATTTTTATCACATCCAATACATCATGAACAGTCTCAGGTTCATTTTTGGTTTTGTGTGAATAGACAACGTAACATGTTAAAATGAACGATTGATCACACCATATGTTTATGATCATTTTAATAGGTCATCAGTATCAGATTTATTAATAACATTCTATTTAAAGATTAGTGACTAAGAATTACACGAGTCTTTACATCGAAAATGAGTTTATTAATCGAGTTATTATAGAAATTATAATAGAACATTAGCGCCATAATAAATCATGATACTTTTTTGAACGCTTAAGTACATTTAAATGTAAATGCCTTAATACGTTTACTGAAGTAGAGGTTTAAAGGGATGACTTCTACTTTAACTGGAGTTATAATGTACTTTGGTTAACTACTCCAACTTTGGGTAAATGGATTCCAAATATGTCTAGTTTTGTGAATTTATAGATTATTACACAATTCGGTTCAATAAATAATCTGATCACTTTGCATCATAATTTTTTTACATTTCATTATCTCCACTAGCAATGTTTCAATCAACGATCGGCTAGTTAACCTTAGTCACTTATGTAATTCTTGGTTGAATTCTATCAATCGAGTGCTTGGATAGAGTATTTCAGAAGTGAGAGCAAGCAGGACACTGACTGAGAAGCGAAGAAAATGACTTTCAAAATATGTGAGCACCTGGTTTAAAGTCATTTTTGCGCTCTCATATTTTTGACAGCTCTCACACTCCATACTAACCTTTCTTTTCTCTTTTGTCAGAGCGTATACCAAGAATAAACAATGCCCAGCTGTCCTCCACTGCAAATCTGCTTTCCAGCAAGCCCAGCAGTGCAGGTCCATACCCAACCTTCTCTCACTCCTTTCACAACCTGGCCCAGCTCCCACCAACATATGAAGCTGTTATGAAACCTGAGATTAACCGCTATTCATCTCTCAAGAGACTAGGTAG
>JAYDZG010000015.1:5770586-5787909 GCA_034509265.1 Microcambeva bendego | reverse complement strand
GTACAGTAAGGGCGTACTCACACTAGGTACACTCAGCTGTACCGTGTTTAGAACGATTGACCCTACTCTTTTATTTTTTTAGTAATCCACACCTAGTGGATCAAGACCACTGTAAAGATAATCTTACCTGGATAATAGAACTTCTTTTAAACATTAATAACAATGATAAATATGTCGCATCTTAAAATCGTATCTTTTTTTCAACCCCCTTTTATAATATTGCAAGTTTTTATTATTTTTAAAGAGACCATAAAAATATTATTATTTCAAATTTCACAAATGCACCTTTGGTTTTAAAGAAAAGTTAAAGTTATAGACTGGTTATAATTTGCTTATTGAAAAGGTATAAGGTATAAACTTTTCCGGGTCTCAACCCCCTTTTTCAGCAGCCAAGCAAGCTGCGATCCTTGTCACATTTACATTAGGGGTCATTATTGATTCATTCTGAAAAGGTTTTAGACTCATCCTTTAGCCTTCCTAGGTCTTATCCGACTAAACAAAAACACAGTGAAGACTTTTCAAATATGAAACTGTAACAGAACTAATCTGATTATCTGCAATTGTTTGTTCTGACTTGTTGAAGTAGCTTCATGTTTGAGGGGGCACACACTTGGTGTTCTCACGTTCAGACCAGCAGAGACATGCTTTCCAACTAAAAATAGATCCAAAAAGGAAAACTCTTGCTGTCAAATCTGCAGATGTTTAACACAGCAACAATATGTTCTTCCTGACTCAACCCACCCTATTTATCCGGGCGGAGGATCCATAGAGCAAACAAAACCATCGAGGTGGTCCCACAGATGCTCAGTCTGGTTCATTTTGGAATTAGGGAGTCAGGGTAGTACTTGGTCATGCTCTTACGATCAATGTGGGACAGTTTGAGTGATGTGTCACATTGATTTGATTTAAAAGTGATGTTTTTATCCTGAGCGACTTACAGAAGTGCTTCCATAGTAAACATGACCATACTGTAGTTTTTAATAATATAGAGTGAGTGACGTAGCCAGCTTTAAGTGCTTGGTAAAGAGGTGAGTTTTTAGTCATAAGCAGGTATGAGTTTAATAATATGATCTGCATTTATTGTTTCCTCTCATACACAGAGAAAGAGCTGGATGATATAACGGGTTACTATACCTCAAAGCGACGAGCCAACAATGCACCACCCTCCTTTCATTCCTCTCAGCATCACCTGTCATGGGGGGGTGATTACACACTAGGGGCAAGGGGCACGTTACCATTGCACTCATCCCGCCCCCGAATATATGTACCTTCATCTACCTCCACACCAAACCCTTACCCTTTACCACAGACACCATATAGTCCCACCCTTGAGACATCGAGCCAGCCTCCACGCCGGGTGATGTCTCAAGATCAGCTGCTGGCCCTGGGAGAGGGCAACACGCTCTCCTACCTCTCCAAGAACCAGCAGCACCAGTACTACAAAGCCATGACCACCAGCAAAAGCTCCAACTCCCAGGCACTCCGGAAGTCCCATGAACGCCTTCCCATATCACCCAGTTACCTAGACGAGAGAATGATGGCAGGCAGAATGCGCGACTACAGCGGCGTGACATCCCCCACATCTCACCTCAGCCACCACAAAAAAGCCCAGTCGCAGCTGAACGTGTGTGTCACCCCCTCTCTCGACCGGCACCACATGATCAAGATGAACTCGCACCCGACGTCCGGCTTCGAACAAGAACGCGGCGTCCCCGGCATGTCTGCTGCCCACGGGACCAGCACTCTGAACTGGGGGGACGGGCCCGGCTCTCTCGGCACCTCGGCGGGCCACGGCGCCCGCAGAATGGCCTTCGCCAGCAAGCGACAGAACACCATCGAACAGCTGCACTTCCTCCCCGGAGGGGGCGGAGGAGGGGGAGGCGGTCAAGCGTTGTGGACGGGGAGTAAGAATGAAGTCACCGTGTGAGGGAGGACTAAGAAGGGAGGCAGGAAGGCTCGCTTGGAAGATGAGATGCTTTTGCTCGATTCGATGGCAGGCGTAGTAGATTGAGGCAGAAGTCTAATGGAGTTAGGATGGGAAATGGGCAATGATAGATTTGACGGGGAAGCTGGATTCATAGGAACTCGGCCGATTGCTAGAACCTCAGAGAAAGATCAAGGCACCACATAAGAATGCCATCTGGGGATTCGTTCAACCCCGGGGGCCCAGCAGCTTAAGAAAGGGGTGGATTAAACCCGGTGAAATAAGAGTATTGGAATTTAGGAGGTCAAGTTTTACTTGTCTGTGTATGCTGTATATACAATTTCGGAGGCATTTGCATCTACATTTGAGCCATATGTTTAGATTCAAAAGCAAAAAATGTATAAAGAATATTACAGGCTTCCTTCATACAGAAACTTTTCTAAACAGTGCATATTCTCAAAGACAAATTTGTATTGCTGTATCTGTGATGAAATTTGACAGTAACTTGAAGGTGGAGGTTTTTAAGGATGACCTTCGAGTACTGGTGGCCTGACTGTAATGCATTTTCTAATTATAATGCAAATGCTGTTTCTATGAACAAGGTGTCCCATGACTAATGCTGTGACCTTTAACGGATAAAGTTTTTTTTAAACGGAAAACAAATGTGAATTCAGAAATACGCTGTACAGTTTCATTGGGTATAAAATATGAAAGATGCTTTGAGAATTTGTCATGCTTATGTACTGTGACGTGACACAATTCAGAGTCTTGGCACTGATATGTTCGTCAACTTTGGCAGAACTTGGGTAGCATGGAGTTCTTGATTTGAAAGTATTGTCAGTCCTACATGAAGATGTTTTACTATACTGGAAGGGTTGGGCAACAACAAAATATAAGCGTTCAGTGTACATATTTTGTTTTTTGTTGTTTTTGTGTTCATGCTGTATGAAATCCTATATATCTTAATATTCTCCCTACTAAGGTTTCCTAAAATGTGAACGGTATGTTCAGTTTAACACAAGGGTGAGGATATCCCAGAATTCTCTAACAAAAAAAACATGGCAGCTGAAGAAATGCAAAAAAACTTTTCACATGTTAATCAATTATTATTGATATTTTATTTGTATAAAGGTGTACAAGTGGATTTATTTGCCACATCATCCCATTGGTTTAAATGGCACGATGCTGTGTTGAAAACACTTGCACATGTTTATACAAATTAAAAATCAAAATTATTTACATTTGGAATTAGCAGCCAAACTGCTTTTAACCAGCATTTAAAACAGGTTTTCCAGAAACCAGGGTTCAGTCCTCGCCTCCAGTCCCTGTGTTGAGAAGCTTGCGTATGTGTTCCTTACCCCCACATCTGACACGTATAGAAGTCGGATAGACTGGTTTAAATTTTCTCTAGGCGTAACTGCCCCCACTGTGATTAGGAATAGTATGATGTATGTTTTTGTGCCTTTTGTGTTCTAATTGAATTCGTTGATCAATACATTTAGAACATTTAGTGTTTTTATTGTTCTGTCATAAAGGATTTTTAAAATATATGCCCAACCCAGCCAGCGAATACTTCATGCAACTCTGAGGGCAGTATGCACTGATAATATGTCATTATTAATAAGCAAGTTAGGTACATTTAAACATTTGGAGAAGGTTTAGCAATCTACAAGAAAGACATGAAAGGTTAATGGCTAAAATAAACCAGCAAGTGCTATGACTGATAATGCATGTCTGACCAGAGGACCGATGCATTTCTTTTATTCAACCTTGGGTCCTTATATGGTCTGTTATCTTGGGAGTGTAAAGTAGGTCAATTAAATACGAGCATGCATTGTTATCAACAAAACAGCAGATTCTCATAAAAACTATAACTCCAGATGTTCACTGTATAAGGATGGCGGGTGATGGGAAAGGGGATGGGTAATTGGTGGACACTTTTCTTCAAGGGCTATTCTGAACATTTTCTCTCTATGTCTGTGCTTCTGTGTGAAAATTTTTTAAATAATCACGTGCCAGTGTAATTGGCACGGCTATAGATGATTACCTATTACTGAAAATGCAGAAAACAACAACGAACAAGGTAGTGCCATAGATATTTATGTAGTCTGCCAAGCTGAACACTTTGTAAGATATGAAATGATATAATTTCCCCCATTATTAAGCAGGCTTTTTGTATATGCTGAAAAGCACTGTTTAAGTCAAAAATACGTCTAAGCTTTTCCACTGTTCTCACCAAATGGACAATTGTTGTGTAGTGGGTGCCTGAGACTGAACTGTGAAAATCGATGGCAGAAATTAAAAGAAAATTGAACAGTCATGTTACAGGCCTGAAACACATCCTGAATGATTGTCTTTCCATTAAAGTTGAATTCTAAAGTGTATTTTTAAATGCATTTTTCTGATTTTTTTTCTAAAGATTTGAACCACGCGACAGCATTCAGACCAATGATCAGATCATATTATTGTTTATTCAGTTTTACTTTCTGTGACCTTTTTTCTGATTCATTTAATGAATTCTCTAGTATATTCTAGACATTCTACATACTGAAAAAAGTAGATGCAATCAAAATGAAAAGATTTTAAAGCATGAAGATGTCAAGCCAGTGTTGATGTCATTATAGCTGATTATCGATGTCAAGGTGTGTGTCCCGTTTGTCCGTGTTTCTGTGCCTGTTGTATTTAAGTGTCTGTTTTTGGAGTTCTGAATCACATTTTATCTGACTTCTGTCTGATTGGTCAGATAATGTGCTTTTCAGGAAACCCAAGAAAAATTAAACCCAAAATGATTTTTTTTCATTTGTTTATATAAGTGTTTTCATACGAGTTTAATTGAAATAAAGATGGAAGAATTGAAACTTGCATTCTCTACAATACTTAACAATGAATAGTTTAGGATTGGTAAATTTAAAGTAGTTTTTCTGTAACATGTCTAAGCACTTCAGCTTGGGTCTATTTAACTTTTTTTCTCGATCGTGACATAAAGCATTTGCTGGATGAAAATGTAAACAAGCATTACCTATTTTTGTTTACTGGATTATTTGCATTGTATTAACATTTAACCAATGCAAATGCTTTAATGGGGTGGACATTTATTGAAAATGATTGATATTTTAAAGCCATGAAAGGTAAGTTTTTTAGGACCAAAGACCAATTGCCATCACTAGTGGCAAACATTTTAACAATATCCAGTTGGTTGGGAAAATCGTGCTACAGAGCATTTTTGAAATGTCATGGTAAAAACTTTGTACTTGGAAACTCTTATTATGTACTGCTGGAAATGTACAGTCTTTCAGTTAAATGACCATGTAAGTTCAGGTCCTTGAAATGTTTTAGGGTTTAAAGTCTGAAGGCCATGGACCTTATTTACCATGAATATATCAATCTGTTGGATGTACCACATAAGGAGTGTGTTTTAAGGTAATGCTTTCAGAATCAGACCTAATCCCTCTGCCAATTTTCACCAAATCAAATCACTGCCATTTCCTCTATTGTATCAAGCACATTAGTTCAGTCAGAGGAGCCATGTGTTGCTCTGTACAGTTCATCACCCCCTGGACACCATTTATCGACTTAAAGGGACCCCCGAGTGACCCTTGCTGATTAGATTATTCTGGTGGCAAGCCATTAACAGTACTGCATTGCCATCATGGTCCTAACATAGCCATAGTGAGTGCGCAGCAGTGTTTGGATTCCTAGGAGGAAATGTACTGTTTAACCATAAAACCATAAAAGTAATATGACATTTTTAGTTTTATGATGAGGTTTTACAGTACTTTTTCCTAAATTCAGTGCTAGCAAGTAAGTGATAAATAAGTGAAAATAATTCATTATGTTTAGGCTTTTACAGAGATACTTATTTTTTAATCTTACGTTTGGTTCTGATACTGAATGTAGTATGACTGCAAACAATTTTGGTATCCTTGTTAAAACAATATATGCATGTTATGTTAGCTTTCAGTTTATCTTTAAAATACGTAATATATCTCGTATTTATTCAATTATCACGTAGGTTTTTTTATGTCTAACAGGTTACGTTACAAGTCAACAACTTTTAACGGGGAATCAATGAATGCATGGCAGGCGTAGATTCGCCATTTTGAGGGGCAGGGTCGAGAAGGACCTTATTAGGGGGAACAGACGCGGCTTGTGGCTAAAATGGCTTCGGCGATGTGACATTGGTCTTACCTTTCAGCTTACCTCAACATGCTTACCTAGTTCCATTCCTTCTTTCTAAAATTTAAGTATTAGTTTTCTACGTAATTCTGAAATAATTAAAAAAGCAAACAATATATAGACGTAAATACATGTTGGTAGTTAAACACTAGGTGTACACGTATGAATATTATGAACGTTCCCGGGCTGCTTTAATTTAAACATGTACAAATTATAAAGCGTACATTTGTCAATTTTTACGGGCATGTTTACATTAAAATGTCCTTTGTACATATACGCCATCATTTAACATGTTTGACGGAACTGTTTAAGTGAGTCGTCGTTCATAGAATGAGTCGGTTCTTTAAACCAGGTCTGATCGCTTTGAACCGATTCGTATTGTTGAGGTTGTGAAAATACGAACACGATGCATTCCCTAGAAAATAAAACCACAATCTTAACACTGTGGTTATGTGTATATTTTAATATGTATGGGAAGAAAGAGTGAATGAGGCAGAGCATCCCTGCCCACGTTTAAACACAGGATATTAAAGCAGATCCCTGGCTCTTAACTGGGCCAAGGGCTATTTTAATAAGCATCTAATGCCCCCAGTGCAAAACTTGTATGTGCACCCATTAAACCCAAATTCAAGTTTGTTAAAGAATGTCAAATTAGTGCAATTACTGCCAATATGGCCTAAAATGTCCTGTTTCTTAGCAGCTATTACTTTTATTAAATTAAATTTAATCTGTTTTAAAGCTTACAAAATTCAATGTCAATACTAAATACAATTATTGTGAGGCATAAAATCAGCGTACCGTAGTAAACTGATATTTTGAAGGGGCATGGTGAGTTGCACTGCCGCCTCAAGAAGAAATTCCTGGGTTCAATCCCCAGATGGTGATACTTTTCCTCCCACAGTGCATAGCCATATATGTGAAATGAATTGGAGATTAAAATTGTCCATTACTGTTGGATGTAGCCTTGTGAATCGATTACCCTTGTATATTGAGTTTTATTTAAGTTTACATAACAGGGACAATACAGAAAAACATTGTTACATAAGATGCACCTGATGTATTGTATATATGACTTCTAGCATAAGCTAAGTTGCAGCCCCAGTGCCTAGTTAGGCCTTTCATAAATCAAACAAAATGTAAATACATTAAACATGACTGTTTCAATTTTAAACCCCTGTTCCTGTCATAAATTACAATTTTAAGAAATAAATAAGCAAACACTGATATTTTAAACAGGATCTAAGATCATTGTGTGTTTTAAATAGGTTGTCGAACAAGATGTTTAACCACACTGAACGCTGAATTAAAACGAAAGAATCGACTCTTGTAGGTGTGTCGAGTCAGACAATATGACTCTCAAAACAGAGTCGAAACATTAAATACTTGTTTAAGTTATCACTCAGTTTAAAAATAACGGAAACTTATATCCCACTGTTTAGTAATGTAGTAAAATTCGATACACGCTTCGAGTCTAAAATTCTGATTCTTTTATTTTCAATTGAAATCGCACAAAAGCTCCACTTAGCATTAGCTTTTTTAAAAATGAGCGCACGACGCAGTCGGACACTTTATCGAGCGACACTGTCCGGAACTGTATCACTGGCCGGAAACGACCACTGTGAAACGAACATTAGCGCCCACAGGAAGACGGGGACGTTAAAATGACACGGGGAGAGAAAGCTTTACACAGCATTATTGTTTAAAAGTGATCGGAGTGGACGTGGAGCCTGGGATGGATTGATCCGAGGCTAAAGGAGCTGAAGTGGCGGGTTGGCTGACTGGATCCGTCCGCGCTTAGCAGATCTGAAAGTGGGTTTGGTTAACGGGGCGATGAGACGGATGTGTCGGGCTAATGGAGACAGAGGCCTGTGATCCTGCTGAGCCACTAACCTGAGAGCGAAGACCCCCAGAGCGCCTTTCATTTTTGTGCACATTTTGCGCGCTTTTTTTATCTCTTGCAAAACTCCGTTCATGTGTCACTTCGAGCGCCGAATCTGTTCGGAGTAAACGAAGTGAAGTGCAAGTAACGCGAACGCAAGACGGGCTTTAGCTAAAGTGCTAAATGCTAACGAGCAGAACACTGAGCGCATAACCCTACAATCGTCTGCTGTTCATCAATCACTTTTACGGCTACACAGTACTTCCAAATGGATTTGAATGCATCTTGTACATACTCATGTTTTTCCACACGACTCGAATAATTTCGCATCATTTTTTGACGCAACTCTGGATTTGAATTGTTCTCCCGCTCCCCGGCGCTTTTTTAAAAAAAAAAAAACAAACAAACGAAACATTTTCAACTTTTTTCGTGGCATGTTCGAGGAATTACAACCGAAACAGGATTAAAGTTATATCTTTATTGTTTTCAGTGGAGTAGCAGCTCGGATAGTGAACTTTTCAGCACGAAGCACTGGTGAGTTCACGTAGTCATTTGCGGTACAGAATTAGCATTATGATCACGGTGTTCCGTGCAGTTTCGTAGGTTTGACTTTTATGTACGACAAAACATAACGTTTTAAACTGATTTAATAAATACAGGCTTATTTCAACATCTAGACAATTTTCGTGTATATGCAAAGAAAAACAACGCACCCTGTGCAGGAAACGTCTTCGCTTTATAAAACATTATGAAAATGAATATATACCCTTATACGTCCTATATGATATGCGTTTTGACATTAAAACATACTTAATGGTATTTTTTTTTTAGTAAGTTAACAGAAATTGTGCCCAAACCAAACTGAAATGCTTTATCTGAAGTGGTTCCTTTAATAGATCAATATTATAATATAGAAGATATGCATCGCATTTATTGGGAATCCCACGCGTGTAAATATTTTTGATGCTTTTAAATGAAATGTATTGCATATTTCACAATCCAAAACAACTCGAATCAACTCATCCCAGTGTGTGTAAATATTAGGACTGTATATATAACCACTGACGTTTCCAATTGTAAAGAAAAAGTGTCGATTTGAAACACTGTCCACAGAAACCTGGTAAACTTATGTATTAATTATTGATTATAAACAATGCAATAATTGCACAACAACAGTGTCAGTATGGGGTCGGTCTGCATGGTAAACACTGCACATGGTGACCTATGTGTTGGTTGTGTTTATAAGTATATTTTCCTGGTGCTCCAGTCCAAAAACATGAAGTCAGGTTAATTAGAGGTTGAATAGCACTATAAATACATATCCATTAGTATGCATAAGCTAGTGCATTGTAACGCTAGTCCTAAGCCCAGATAAATAGGAAAGGTTTAAAACTAATTTCCAGTCAGCATTGAGGATTGCGATCTGCTGTGGCGACCCCTAATAAAGGAAGCCCAAACATACAGAATAAAATGTAGATGTACGTAAATAAGAGTTTTTACTCTCGTGTTTTGTGTATTAATATGAGACACACTAAACATAGTAGTGTGTAGTTGTAGTGGTAGTTTTGTCAGCCCATATTATGTAATTAAGAAATCCCAGACATCACGTGTTTGTTCATACAAAATAGTGAGATTGTGTGTCACAATAAAATGACTTTGTTATTAGTTTAAAATAATAAATAAAGTCATTAGAATGAACCTAAAATTATTGTTATTTTCAGATTTTTACGAAATCAGGAGTTATATATTTGGTGCAAGAACATTAGACTCTCCACGAATATTAAAGAAGGAAGCATTGACAATTAGGGCTAGGCTGGTGCAGTTTTGGGAATGATCATAAATGCACATGGATGTGAAACAATGTTTTTCTTGGGTGAACAGTTATCCCTCTTCAATTCCCACCCCCCACAGACACAAAAGGTGAAAATGTTTATATCGTTATTTAATAATATATATTAAACCCTTATCTCGCCATCCCTTATCTTCCACAGTTCTACAGCATAAACCCTTTATATTCTCTTATATATTTGGTAAGATTATTTGAAATTGTGTATGTAAACCCTGGTTAAATACTACTCACAAAAATATGTATGCTATATCATTGAGGGTGGTTTATTTAATATGTAATACCGTTTACATATATTGTATTAGACATATTTTAAACAAAACTCATTTTAGATTTATTGTAATATGCAGCAATGTACTACTTGTTTTTTGGTCATTCTTTGTATCTTCCGTTGGCACTTTGGCATGGCCCCATAAGCGGTGGAAGTAGCAGAAGAGGGTTTTTTTTTTAGACATAATGATTGTCTGGGCTTGATTACTCACAAAAAGTTTACACTTTGCACTGTGAAAAACGCTGATGTTGAATACGCCAGAGGAGATGCTGTCCTTCGCTGAGCCAATCAGCACCCAGGATACTTAACCACATTGTAGTAGTTTCTCAGCCAACCGCCAGTTGCGTCCCATGTATGAAATCAACTGGGCAAACCACCTGAGGAAGCATGTACCAGAAATAAAAAGACACATTGTCCGCAGACATCCAGAAAACATCAAAATATCAGCAATATTTATTCAGATATGGTTGCATATGAAATAGATTTAGCAAGGGATTACTGTATTACATATGATGGTGTAAAACTTTTAATTTTAGTCATCTATATATCATGTAATAGTATTTGGGATTACTTAAAATGTTTTATTTGGACTTTTTTGATGTTTTGGATGTTTTAAGTGGTGACACCAATACATTGCTTTTTTTTGCATTTTTCTATGTTGAGCTGTTTTGTAAAAACAAATGTACGGGTATTATAATTATTTTTTAAGTTATTTTTTTTTTTAAGTTTATTTATTCATTTTTTTTCTGGAACAACATGATAAAAGCTAAGAACATCATCTTACTAAGGACTTGGTGGTTGCACTCTTGATCAAGAAAATTCATAAATTTGAATAGCCCTGCAGAGGTCTGGGACAGTTCAATGGAGTGACAGATTATAACAGCTTGCTTACAAAGTTGGTTGAAAACTGTTACAAGGGCTGAATAATCACAAATTGATGGCAGGCATGATCCTTCATCGTTTCTGATTGTATTAATCTGGTACAGGCGAGACCAGTAATGTGGGTATCGTTATACTAGGATGTGATGCACACTTGTGTATGTACTGATTTGCCGTATTTTGTTCTTTTTATATCAGAATGCAGTTGCTTTCAGCAGACAACTAGATGATCCTGTTGTTGTTCTCCTGGTCTTCCATCCTCGGACTTCATCGATCTGTTGCGTCCTTTTACCTTTTCACTGTGATTTGAACTGAAATGAAAAGACATTCATATGAAACACAAAATGGGGACCAGTTCTGTTTGTGCTGTTGAGATAAATAAGTAAGAGCGTGTTCCCTCATCGGTAAGATTTTTTTTATATTTGTTCATTTCAACTTGTACATATGTTCAGAACGTTGCATACAATCAGTTCCTTTTATCTGATTGGCCACAATGCAATAAGATCCACAATAATGGGTTGATCTTTTTAGAAATTATTATTATATATTTATAATTATTATACAGTCCCCTCTTATTTATCCTGGCTTGGGCATTACAGTGTGCTGGTTTGTGTATTTTAGTTGCTAGGCTTGTGCCCAGTCGGGTAGAGGCAACGCTGTGTTTCTAATCTTTTTAACATTGCCTATGATTGATCATACAATATCTCATTTCTTTGCAACCTTCTTGTTTTGGATTGCTTTGTACGGAATGCAATTACCTTTTCAGAATTACTGTGTTCATATGACTAAATATTTCATTAAACCAGATAGTATCTGAGCTCTAGTATCAGTGGGATCCTACTGGGCCTTAATAGATTCAGATGACCATGTCTGATGGAAGCACACTTTGATAGTGTCTTTTTTATGTCCTATTTTTGCATCCACATTTTCCACCCAGTGTAGTTGTATTCAATTATCTGATTAGTGTTAGTGCTGCATACCTCCGCTCCTGATCTTGGAGTGCCATATACATCACACGTTCCCTCTAATGTGTGCATTACTGACGGCTTCTTCTCATCTGCATAAGTCAAGTTCATATGCAAATTTATATTTTGCCCCAAGTTGCTATGATTCCCTGTCTCAAAGTGCTGGAGACATCAATCACCAGAGGCTGTAATCGCAGCAGTTATGAGGAATCCCTCCCTGCCTTGGACAAGTCAGCCATTGTTGGTGTTGGCACCAAGTCAGGCATATGCAGAGAAGAAATTTAAAATTGAGCGCTTGGAGGTTTCATCGCTGTGGCACCAGATCAGTGTAGGATGTTTTATCGATGCTATAATATCCTTAAATGTCTTAATGTAACTCTCAGATGTGATTTAAGTAAGTTTTGCTTAGGAATGTAATGGTGCAGCACAAGACTAGTTGACAACACATGAATTGTTATTCACTTACAACAGCAGAGGGCACTTGCACTATTGCACCTGGCCTCCTTGACATCACTGGCACTAAATGTCTGGCTATAGATTCTTTTCAGACAAATCTGGATCAATGTAAATTATTTTGTCTATTACATACCTCAGAAATAAAATGTCTTTTATGAATTAGATTAAAAAAAGGAAATTTGAGTCATCATCTGTTTTTCAAATTTATTATGTTTAAGAAAATCAATAAAATGAGCTCTGTATTGTGAGTTGCATCACATCAAGGATAAAGTGTATCATAACATCCATTTTTAATGAAAAACTGCAAAATAAAAGAGAACCTGATGAGTAATATTTGGTACAAAACAATAAATAATGGGATTACAATAAAACAAATGCACAAATTTATATTTGTACAAACAATTTGCTATTAAATGCTACGAAAGAACAATGCAAATAAGGTTGCTATAAATCATCGTATTACAAGGCAATTGGCAAAAGAAGTTCTGCAAGATTAATATGTATTATTTTATGTTTACAGCTTTTCACATAAAATGCAAATTTTAAAATGCTATTAATAATTTCAAAAATAAACATATTGTTTGATTAAGGCATCACTAAGAAAGTCCACATCGAGAGTAGTTTTTAAATTTGTATAGAGATACATTACATTGACATTGCATTAATTCATAATGTCTTCTTTTATTACAGCATCAAACATACAGGAACCAGAGGAGTCCCTTTCAACAGCCAGGGAAATGTTCCAGTTTGGAAAGTGCCCTATGGACATTTTAGAAATGCTAAGTGGGCACCAGGCACACCAGTTCAAAGGCCTGGGGCTGCAGCACCAACAGCAGGTTCAGCTTCAGCACCCACAGCAGCTTCAGCAGCAACAACAACAGGGTGAGGCCTCTGGCGCTCTCTTGTCTGGGCTTGGCCTAGGTTCGCTTCAAGGATCCAGAAGCAATGCATTTTCAGATTCTTCGATCTTTGCAAAAATGGGTGCTCCTCCACCACCTATCCCCCAGCAAACTCAGTCTTCTTCCTCGCAAAGCTCACGCAAATCTAGCAAGATGAGCAGTGGAAGTACAAGTTCGTCGTCTGGCTATCCGCAATTCTTGCGGCCATTTCATCCCGCAGAGGCAGCCCTGGCGCAAGAGCAACTTCACTCAGGGATGGGACGTTTTGATTTTACTGGTGGAGGCAGCACTAGTGGTTCTGGAGTAATTGGTGGAGTTGTGACGTCTGCTCCTCCACCACCACCCTTACACCCTGGACTTTCTGTTCCACAGCCATCACCTGGACCATCCTCATCATCACCTTCTCCCTCCAGTTCGACCACCACCTCCAACAATCCTGCTAGCAGCAGCAGTACAGTAGCCGGACTGGTTGGTGCCCAATCTGACGCTCGAAGTTTACACCAGCAGTTTAGTTGCATGCTCGCTGCAAACCAGTACTTTCTTTCTGGAATGCCAGCCAATGCAAGCCTAGAGCAGTTTCTAGTTCAGCAGGGCCCCCATAATCCTCTCCTCTCAGAATCAAATATAGGTCTAGCTCCACCCCCAGCACTTCACCCATCTCACACACATGGCCACCCGGCTCCTCAGCCTCAGCAGCAACAGCAGCAGCTAGCACCTCATGCCTTGTCTCACCCTCACACCCATGCCCACCCACATCACCCTCTCCACCCTGCCCCTCAGCCCTCATCACTTAGTGGATTTGATTTTCAAGGTATCCCTGTTCTGTCCTCCAATCAGCTAGCTTCCCTGATGCAGCAGGAAGCTGGTCTTCCCCTTCCTCTTCCGCTTCATCTTTCTGCCCCAAAGGACGAGGGGAAAGGGGATGGTGCGTCTGGGGCTGGAGGAGGTGGAGGTAGTGGCAGCAGGAGAAAGAAAGCAATGGCTGGATACCTACCCCAGAGAAAAACAGATGGCAGCAGTAGTGGTAGTAGTAGCAGTACTAACTGCCACAGCAGCTCTGGGGCACATGGTCATGATGGGTCTTCTGGCCTTGTCGGAGGAGGCTCAGGGGTTGGCATGAGAGGTCTTGCAGGTGACCCCTCCTCCATCCTCACACCTTCCACACCATCCTCCTCCTCTTCTTCAACTGTCTCTTCCTCCTCTTCCTCTGCCCCTGCCTCAAATTCTGCCTCCGTGTTGGTGTCAAACGTTTCCCAGATGCCCAAAACCGATACTCAGTCTGCTATGACCCCCACTGTTACAGAGCCAGAGCCTCTCTTTCACTGTGGTGAATGCGGTAAATCTTTCACACATATTCACAATCTCCGTAGACACATACGACACCATGATGATCTCAACGCTACAAACGCCAGTGCTAACACAAATCCAAATACTGTGCATCAGCATCAGTCTGATACCAGTCTGCCTCACTCAACTCAGGATGGGATATCTCACCAACACGAGCCAAATCAGTCTAACCCAGATCTTTCTTCATCTTCATGCGAAAGTCCGGATAAGACATACTGTTGTAACGAATGCGGAAAAGGTTTTAAGAAAAGAGGACACCTCCTTCAGCATGGCGTTATCCATTCTGGAGCCCGCCCATACGCTTGTTCTACCTGCGAGAGATCTTTTAACCGCCGTGAGTCTCTTACTCGGCATGAGAAAATTCACGAGGACAAGCCTTACCGCTGTCCTGCCTGCGATCGCTGTTTTAGAGAGAGTACCTCTTTGCTTAACCATGCTTCGTCTGGTTCCTGTGGCAAACCGGGGAGGGGGAGTTCAGGAAGCAGCGACGGTAGCAGTTCAGTCAGTTCCAACGGCAAGGTGGAAGCTAGTGAATACCAAGGTAGACAGTTAGCAGATGACAAAAGTCTGGTATATCAAAAGACAGAGGGTGGTGTAACAGAAATACCCTGTGATGCCTTATACCCACCTGGAAGAGGAGGAAATGCACATTCTGTTAATAAAACAGAAGGGAAATATAATTCACCCTACTCGAGAGATCCCTACCAAACGTCCTACAGGGTTGACGATTATCGCCGGGCACAGGGTAACCTGCCGTACTCTGGAGACGGTACTTGCAATAATGGTATGTCAGGGCCTGCTTTAAGAAAAGCTCCCTTGGCTCCAACTCTTCACCCACACCCGTCAAGTCAGCAACCGCAACATCATCACCAACAGCAGCCTCATCTTCCCCTCTCTGCTCTTCTTGATGATTCAGAAGATGAAGTCACCAGCAGTGCTATGTCAGCTATAGCTGCAGCTGCGGCAGCCTCTGTCTTGCCTCCCGAAATGAATAACAACGGCGGTAGAGAGGAACGGAGGGATATAATCGGAGGTCTTTTAGGAGGTCTCGGCTTTGGCTCTTTAGGGGGCTCGTCATCTACCTCTGCAGGAACCGGAGGAAACGATGAGTGTTTGAGCGGATCCATGATGCCTCTAACTCATCCTGCTCAGCAACAGCCAACTTCACAAAACGCCACACCTAATGCCAAACCAAAGCGACCCCGGAAGCCCAGACAAAAGAGAGAGCCAAGACCAGGTGTACCAGGAGAGCCCGTGAAGCGGCGCAGGAGCCAGAATGGGCCTCGTGGGGAAGGATCGGAAAGGCCTTATTTGTGCACCGTTTGTGGGCGGGGCTTCGGCCGACGGGAGACTCTGCGGAGGCACGAACGTGTTCATACCGGAGAGAAGCCATTCCATTGTGATGTCTGTGGCAAAGATTTTCGAGAACCCTTCCATCTGACCAAACACCAGACGGTTCATTCGGGTGAGAAGAACTACAAATGCTCCCTTTGTGGAAAAGATTTTGGCTATGCGCAAAGCCTCAAAAGACATGAAAAACTTCACCTTAGAGGGGACTTCAAGCCAAGGCGGAGTAAAACCAAGTCCTCTGCAAATCAGGCCGGTCAAGATAACAGTCAGACAAACCCTGGTTCATATTACCCCTATCCTCAGGACAAAGCTCAAGGATCAAGCAGTGCTAGCACATCAAACCAACCACCGCCCAAGCTGTATACATGTCAAATATGTTGGAAGACTTTCCGCCATCACTTCCAGTTGACCGCCCATCACCAAGCCATCCATGAACATGGCGGGGAAAAACTTTTCTCATGTGAGGTTTGTGGGAAAGCTTTTGCTTACTCCAACAGCTTGACAAGGCATCGACTATCTCAGCATGGTTTAGCTCGTACCGGACCTCAGCCAGCTCAGCCGACGGGGGGTGGATCCGCCGGAAATTCCACCAACTTAGAAGAAAGCGAAGCTGCCACCAACGCCCTCCTCAATCTAACGACAGACAGTGGAGGTCATAGCGTCCAACAAACGCATTCATCCATCTCCCATACACAGCAGATTCACTCTCAACCAGCCGGCTATTCACTCTTTTACACACCAGAATCAGGCCCTCATAGTTCGAATACCAGTGCCCCTTCACACTCCCAACACTCTCACTACCCTTCACACTCCACTGTAGTGCCCCTTTCACATCAACAGCCCATCGGTGGCAAAGTGCAGCAAATTTATGCAGGGGTCACAAATCCCATTCATCCTGCTCCCCCGCATATCCACATTTCATCCTCTTCACACCCTACGTACCACCAGCATCAGCAGCACTCTTTTCAGATGCAACATCAGCCCATGCAGCATCCAATCGGTCAGGTGCATGGCGAAGTTCCCCAAAAAAAGAAAGAAAAAAAAAAGAAAAATCTTAGATTGGTCTATGATTGGCAGGTTATGAGCGGGTTCGGTGATGTCAGGAATATGCGATGGCATCGATTTCTGATGAGAAAAAAGCTGTCACATCAGCAACAGCTTAAAAGAAAGAGGTGGATCACTCAACTGAACTGGGCCCGATATACTGCAGGTATCGGAATCAATGTAGGGAATGGCATTTGGCGGGCCGGCCACTTGAAATTTAGATCGCTGAGGTCTTTCATGGTACCTTTTAGGTTTTTTCCATGCCCCATCTGTCCCTCCACCTACTT
>JAYDZG010000015.1:5707143-5727951 GCA_034509265.1 Microcambeva bendego | reverse complement strand
TCTCACACACACACACACACACACACACACACACACACACACAAACTAAGAAAGCTAATTAGAATTTTACAGCTGGGTCATTGTTCCATTGCTGGCAGTAAAAATGCACTAGCACTTGCAAGAATTTGGAATTTCATATGATCTACAAATAAATAAAGTATAACGCTCTTTTAATAGGCACAGGAAGGACTTTTTAATTGCTTCCTGTGTATACAGCTGACAGAAGAGGCAGTTTTGGCAAGTGAATAGTAAGTAAAACCACTTCTCCCTAACTAATTGAGCTTAATTGCTTCCTACCTCATCTCTGAACAATTATTAGGCATTGTTATTGTTTTATATTCTAGACATTATTAAGTAATGTAGCATTGTTTTTTTCTTCAAGCAGGTGAGTTTACATGGTCACAGTGTAACGATTGTCTCTGTTGTACTCTCTCTTTCTTGAGGTTTGACTGTGAATCCTTTCAGCTGCTCCTGTTAGGGGTTGCCACAGCGGATTGTGGATGCATTATTGATTTGGCATAGTTTTTACACCGAAAGTTTGATAGTGTGCAGTCTGTCTAGTCTATAGTCTGTGTATCTCATGTAAATGTTTGTGTTGTATGTAGTTGAGGTAAACTGGAGATAGAAAATTGTCCATTCGAGGCATCTATAAAACTACCATAGTAAAATAGGTACAAATGTATGAGTTGCTGAATGCTGACATGAGTCAAAATCAGGTCCAATACAAAAGTATTTGAAGTGTGCCTTGTGCCCATTAAAGGCTCCAGCACCCCTACCTGATCATAATTAGGATAATGGTTTAATTTTATTGACAGATATTTTTTAAATAACATTTTTATAACCTATAACATTTACATTTTCATCAATTAGTAGTCACTTTTATACAAAGCAACTTACAGGACACAATCTTTAATCCTGCATGCAACTATATCAGTATACTATCAACCAAGTTGCAGCCTCATGGATAGGATACAGGACTATGACTCTCTCATTGCTTGTTTTACTTTAACTGTACTCTAAGGCCCAGGATACAAGTGGCAACCTGGCATAGGTGACGTTTGAACCAGAGGCCCCCTGCTTACTAATCCAGTACCTTAACTGCAAGGCTACAATGTACATAAATGTGCAAGCTAACTGCTATGTAACCTAAGTTTCCTTCTCAGTCAGAACACTATGGATAAAATAATGCTAAATACAGACAATGTAAATTTTAAGAACAAACCTGAATGCTTTGTTATTCTGTTTCTTTCTGCCTCTCAAAAACAGACAGAAGTTGAATTGGCTACTCAGGATCACCGCCGGTTACAAATGGGTGAGTGGGTGGATGTGCAGCAAGTGTTTCTGAGTGCTACTCAACACTGTGACCAATCAGAATAAGGTTGTTTGGATAAAATAATGAAAGATGACCACAACATACATACATATCGTGTCAGTAGTTCACATTCACTTTTGGTTATCAACATTGTTCACCATTAATCCTTGACCAAAAGAGGAAAGTAATGAATTACATTTATTTGTGTTACTGTCATTGAGTGTTTTTTGTGTATGTGTACTTAAAATATAACTTTTTTAAATTTTACTTTACTTAAGTATGTTTGTATTAAGAATTGTAATTCACGACATGCAAAATAACATCTGTTGCTGAGTAAAAAAATAAATCCTTAATGATTGTGTCTGGTAAAATACTGCATTGAATAGGGTTGCTAGATTATTGTGGTTTTCAACTAAAAACTCAAGGTCATATTATGAGGTACATTTTATGACTGATATCAAATGCCTGTTAAATTAATGACTTTAAATAAGTAATTAAACATAAATTATTAGACTAGTTACCGCCGGTGGTATACCGTTTAATGTTTTATGGAAAGGTCTGGACAAATTCACACATTACACATCTATAAATGTTTGTCTACTATATTTTAATTAAAACAACAGTTGTGAGATTGATTTCCACTTGTCCTGTTTACATTACATTGGAGAGACATGCCCCCCACCATCTGTTAAAAAGTCACTAAGTTACATTTACTCTGAGTACAAATTAAAAGTTACTTTTTTAAAAACTTTTTTCTTGAGTAGAGTTTTAGACTAGTAATTTCACTCGTACTTAAGAAAAAAAATAATCAAAGTAATAGTACATTTACCTTATTACAATATTTTAGTACTATTTCCAGCTCTGCACTTCCTCCATCCATGTGTTTCTCTCTCTTTCTCTCCCATTCTCTTTTTGCTTTTGCTGTCTTATTCAGCTCAGTCTGGCTTCCTTCTCTTCTGGTATTTTGCTGTCAGGCCTTTTAAGAGACTGTTCTAGTTTCTCGTTTGGTGGTTGCCATGGAAACCAGAACCGTATCAGACAGGGCCTGTGTACCCCTGCAGGGGTGGATGGGGTTAAGAACTAAATAAGTACTCTATATGTGTGTGTGGGCACGTTAAAACATTGCTGTTGGCTTTACCTCGATCATTAACTCATGCAGAGTGGTGCTACACGTTCTTTTTTGCAGGTTCTCCCGATGACCAGCAAAGGCACCCTTCTGTGCTACTTAGTTGTATAACCTTTGTCGGGAAGAATGACCTCCTAACGTTTTAGTAGCAATGTTTGAGTTTCATCCACTACATTTCCTTCAAGCTCTTGAATGTATGCAGTGTTCCTTTCCAAAGTAGCAGATTTCAGCTCTCTCTGACGATTTTTAATTAGATTGAAATCAGGACTCATTGCTGGCCAGGTCATCTGTTCATAGAGAATTTACCCTGAATGATTGTGGTTTGTGTATTTTTTTTTTTAAAATATCCGTGGTTTCATTCTTGATCTTTGCTCATGGACCATTGTTTTGATCAGTGTGCTGTAGGTGTGTAAAGACACATTCTACCCAAGATTCAATACAATTCACAATACTGGGTTCACACTATGATTTTTTCCAGATATTTCTTAAGTCTTTGTAATTGGCTTTTATTTATCTATACAATCATTTATCTTTTATTTGAGGAGCTTGAAAACCATGCCAATATACTGAATTCATGTTTTGTTTTTTAAAACAATATAAAAATAATACATGTTCATCTTAAAAGAATCACTTATTAAAAGAATCATCAATTCAAATCGGTGCCCCAAGTGAATCAATTCGTATTGGTACTGGCTGAAACCATCACTCCAGATTTCTACATGGTTCATTTTTTCCTTTCTGTCATTTTCATGTCTGGTTCATTAGTAGCAAACTCATCATACTCCAAGTGAATGAATTCCTCAATATCCTATGGTGAATCATTACATCCCTACTTGTGAGAAATATTTTAAGTGGCTGTTGTTACAGTTGGAAATGTCACAAAGGTACACATGGAGAAATCTTGTGGAAATCATTTCCAAAACTAAGTTCTCTCCCTTAGTTGTGACATGTAATGTCCAACACTCTCGTGGTCAAGTGTCCACATACTTTATATGTGTGTTGGAAACTGATTAAATGAGGGTAATGAGGCTACACTGGGTAATGAGGCTACATCTGCTGCAAACCCTGCAGCCAGCTCTAAGATGACTGCCCCTTATCGACTAACTGTGTGTGTGTGTGTGTGTGTGTGTGTGTGCAGAACAATACAGGATTGTATTAATGAATTTATTGCAAGACAGCTGTTGTGTTGTTGACATTGACTTTGGAAACTTATGGGCCTGATTGATGTGTGGGTAAATACACTGTCAAGTTTTAAGACCACAAGCACATATCCACAGTAACCAGACCGGCTGAAAGTGACTCAATAAGGTCCTGGTAGGTTGTAACAGGTATCTGGACAAATGCTGACTGTAGTCCATTTCACAGCTGCTGGAGGGTGGATCCGTAGAGCAAACGCAGCGATCAAGGCTGTCTTCCTCATCTTGTATACATACCTAGCTAGCTCTTGGAACATGACTTCCTTCATGAGATAACCCAATTATAGAAAAAAACTATTAGTATAGGTTTGTTTGGTTCATCTTCAGTTTCCTAGATGAATCAACTGGCTGCTTCCTATTGCCCAGAAATTCTGACTTGGCGTCCGATAGACACTACTGGCTGTTTCTAGGTTTGTCTTTTCGTCATGGCTGTAACATGTTAATTTAAAGTTATTTTAAATATATTTAAGTAAATATATTCTCATTAATTTTGAATTTGTATGAATGTGTTTTTTATTTGTAAGTTTGGGATCGTCAGTGACACTTTAACTGTTCTGTTTAACAATACAAACGTGATCCATTTAAATTTTATTTTTATTTTATTGCAATTTTAAAACATTACTTTTTAGATTTGTACCTTGGCCCTTCACTGAGATAAAGTTTTGCCCCTTACAAGGAATTATTTGGGCACCCCTGATAAAGGCAGTCAGACAGAAAGGCAGTAAGACAGCAAGGCAGCTCATCAGGTTTTTAAACAAACCCTATACAGTATTTGATTGACTGCAACAGATTGCTCCCAGTGCTCTTTCCAGGGTGTATATCTGTTTCGAGCCCATTGTTACCTAGGCTCTGGACCCAACATAACCCTCGTTAGGATGAAGTGTTTACTCAGTGTGAATAAATGTGATGATTTTAGCAGTGCATGTTTGTGAGCAGTCCGTAGGAAAATGGATTGGTGCCTGAATGATGGAGTGGGCATATGCTCATGCACGTGATTGAGAGTGCCTGTGTGGGTGGCAGCTGGAGCTGAGGGAGGTTTAGAGCCTGATTGCTCTTTTAATGCACTGAGCAGCAGAATTTCCCCCTCACACACGTACACTCTCTCTCTTTCACCCTCTCACACAGATGGATGCAGTGACACACTGAATTGGGAGAGGAAAGCTTAAGTGTTTAGTCAAAAATGTGTGGACATTTCTGACATCACGTGGAAGAAGACAGGCAGCTGGATCTTGTTCCAGGGAGGATGGGTCCATGTCTTTTTAAATTGATTACATTGACATGACTGTAGGGAGCTTGGTTGGCAGAGTGGCGAATCACACTAGAACACTACCAGAGGGGGCGAGAGTTTAAAGCCCAAGCTGTGCTATTGGATAGGGGCTTGTTTACAGACATGATTGGCTACGTCTTGGTTGAGACCCTACAATGGATTAGCGTGCTGTATGGGGCATAGTATTGTATTGTCCCCTGTGATTCTGTGGAAGTCTGACCCATTGTGACCCTAATTAGGAGGAAGCAGTGGTAATGATGAAATGATGAATGATGAAATGACAGTGCCATTATTGACATGATGTCTCATATTATGTGATATAAAACTGGAAGACCCTTTTAAAGAGTTTCTGTTCAACTTAGTGTGCTACCTGGCTATTTATTGCCTCAATAGGCATCTGCCTCAGTAGAGCAGATTCTAACAAAATATTTTTAGTTTTTGCTTACTATGCTAACACAGCTAGCCTTATGCCATTCAAACCAATGCAACAGGTGTACCGAAACAGTCACAAGCTCAAATTTTCAAATAAATGGCACTTGTGCATGAAATTAAAAATCAATTATAATTTTTTTTACATTTGAACTAACTAACTAACTAACTTGTAGCTCCACAGAGGTTGCAGCAACATCAGTAACAAGGAGTCCCTATCCGGCTTAATACCAGATATGATTTAATGAGATCCCAGCCATGGTGTGCCAGCAAGTGTTTTAATGCTGTGCTGGCTAAGCGGCACACATTTTAGTTTCTTATATGCAAGTATGTAAATCATTTAAGGATAGTATGGAATGTCAAAAGAATAAAATGCAGTAGAAACTTCCTGTGTTGGTGCTAATCGTGCACCATTTTTTTTCTAGATTAAAAAACTGTGCAATGTTCTCTAACCAATAGTTATATGGCACAGTGGTAAAACATGCTAGAACACCAGAGCTAGGATCTGTAATACAGTAATCCCTCGCTATATTGTACTTCAACTATTGTGACTTCACTGTATCATGGATTTTATATGCAAGCCTATCTAAAAATATATCGTTGATTTTTCGCTGGATTGCAGATGTCCGCGGACAATGGGACTTTTTATTTCTGCTACATGCTTCCTCTATTGGTTTGGCCAGTAGATTTCATACATGGGACGCAACTGGGGGATGGTTAGGAAACCACTACAATCAGAGCACTTAAGTAGGTTAAGTATACTGGGTGCTGATTGGTTCAGCTAGAGACAGCAGGACTAGATTCCATTTAGGTTTATTTGTTTCATTGTACAAAGTATAAACCTTTGTGCTTTACTTTGAGTAATCAAGGCCTTCGTTATGTCTGAAAAATGATCAGCTACTTCTACAGCTTATGGGCCCGTGCCCAAGCGCCAACGGAAGGCACAAACAATCGCCAAAAAACAAGTAAAACAAGTGCATTACTGTTTATTACAGTAAATATAAAATTGTTTTTGTTAAAATATATATTATATATTAATATAATTTAAACGATATGTATATTTGTGCATAGTAAACAACACAGTGGGCCTCATTCATGAAACCTTCCTAACAAATGAGCAAACTGTTAGTAAATTACAAGTAAGATGGAACTTCCTGAAAACCTTCCCCGAGATTCAGGAATACTTCATAAACAGGAGATTCATTAGTAGAACAAGCACACGTTAGTGAATACAAATCATTCCCAAATTGGAGCGTCTGCATGTTCATTTACAATTAGCATATAATTACCATACTACACGACCATGAATGACAAATGAGAACCATATTAGGAAGCCCACAGACAGAAACAACAGTAGATATCTTCCAACATGTTGATGCTGAACTTGACTTTTATTCAAGGAAGTTTATTCAAACAGACACCTTTTTTTCTGTGTTCTCTGGCCCAAAAAATAATAGTGCTCGGCAGCAAATTGCATGTGCCGTAAATGCAGTGTCCTCTGTTAGACTCCCTTTTCAAAGCTGGCTCTAAAATGTTATAGAAATGGAAAAGAGTGTCTTGGTAGACGAAAAAGACTAACCACACAGTCATCACTCTCAGCTATCTGGACAATCTCTCAAAAGAGCCATTCTCTGTGCAAAGCTCTTTCTGCTAAATCCAGCAGCAGCGCAAGATCAGCCATTTCCACAATCAACCATTACGGACTCGAAGCTCTTTTATAGTGAAATAATTAACAATAAATAAGAAATTAATTGGTCAAGTCAATTTATTTGTATAGCACTTTTGATAATATACATTGTCACAAAGCAGCTTTACAGAGTTTAGGACCACCGGACCAAAAACCCCCTGTTGAGCAACCTGAGGGCGACTGTGGCAAGGAAAAACTATACAGCAAGAAACATTTGAGGAACCAGTCTCAGCAGGGTCCATCCTTCTTGGATGGACTGGAGAATATTTAAATAAACAGGATTTATACAGTTCAACAACAAAAAATACATTAGACTAAAAGTCACTTATGTTTAAGTTTTGGGGGGTGGGGGTGGAAGAGGGATAACCCATTCCCAGCGATGGAAGAGGGACTACCACACATTATATAGACTCTCATCTCTGTGATTGGCCAATTCATATAGGGGCATGATTAAGCCAAGAAGGGACTCTCAAAACTGATGCAACTAGGACCTCTGCTGGCTGATTGATGGTGCCTAGACAGAGACGAGGAAAGAGTAAGTTGATCAGGTTGTGTTTCTCCGTACACAAAGTTAAGTAAACTTAATGAGTTAATTAATTAAGGACTTGTACAATTTTCTGTACTTCTTTTGGTGTCATGCTCAAAGCTTTGAAGTGCTGATGTCCTCTGAAGACTATGACAATGATTAGATAGACAAGAGTAACTGAGTTTCATAACCTATAAATGCTCTCTGGTGACTGCCATGGTTCACTGACATAATTTCTAATTAACTGACGGTAATTACTTTGTCTCAATGGTTGGCTCAACGCTACTTTGCATAAATGTTACACACACACCCTCTGGGTCTTTCATTCATGTTTTTTTCCCTATGGATGTATCCCAAATGTCAGTGTTTTAATAAACATTTCACAAAATAGGATGTTCGCTGAGTGCAGTGTATAAAAGGATGGAGGGCCAGCATCTTGTGGCCATGGCAAGCCAAGACTATTTTACAAAAACATTTTGTTACCCAATTATTTGGGGAACAATGTCACTCTGTTTCTATGGTAAAAGCATACACACTCTTACTAAACCCTTAGTTCTATTAGTGAGGTTTAATAGGAAGGTAATCCAGAAGTGTGGTTTATACACTAGCCCTGAACTGATGTGAAACCCAATTAACCCCTCTATGTTGTAGTCGTCTTCCACTATCCACTTAAATCCATTGAGAAGTACCATACCTAACAAAGACCTAACACTTTGGACGTGTGTGATTTTAAATAACCTTTTTTCACCTGTTTGAGTCAGGCACTGCTTTCTATTACTCACCATCAACAGGTACTTCTACCAGGTCACAGCAGTGATGAGAAATCTGTCCTGACAGACATAGTCATGTCTGTGTAGGCACCTAGCTGCTCCTAGCTCCTAGCTGCTCCTAGCTGCACCTAGCTGCTCGATTGCACAGCTGAGATTCAAACTCAGATCTCAGCAGTTGAGGGCTAGCACATTAGACAGGCTCTTATTTCCACCATTGGCAGCTTACTTTAGAAGCTCTTCTGAAGTATTGTTTTACAAGATTATTTAAAGAAGCATACAGCCTACTATTTGAAGACATTACTTTTCATATCTTAAAAAGGTCAGAGTGCTTAATAAGGTTTAGGTATCAAAATTCACAGGAGCTTAGATGCTTTGTGTGTTGTAATACCTACACAGCCAACTGTTTTCCTGTTCTTTTATTTTCTGTCCCACATATCTCAAATCTCTCTGTCTTTCTACATGATGTTGGTTTAAGCATTACAATCTTGATCTCTCTCTCGCTCTCGCTCTCTCTCTCTCTCTCTCTCTCTCTCTCTCAGACTTGTTGGCCACTCTGGGGAGAATGATACTTGGCAGGGGTATGTCCCATCTGTCAGAGAAAAGAGAAAGGGTAAGGCTGAGTGACTGTATATGCACTGGTGTGTGAATGAAATATTTGATATGGATGAGAATATGTGGGGGATGGTATCTTGTGTCAGGATATATAGATTACAGCTGTGTGTACGAGACGGGAATCAACAAAATGTATTATGTGTGATAAATGCACATTTTATTGGATTTTAACAGATGCATCTGTGAATCCAATAAAGATATACTCCTGAACCATAAACTATAATCATGCATTATTTCTAAGTTGCATCAGCTTTTTCTGCACGTGGAAATTTGAAGCGTAATAAAAACTTCTACTGCCCAACAGTTTTGTCACTGCTGCCTGATTTTCCACTTCATGAGCATATACGTTTTCAATTGGAGACACATTTGGGCTGCAGGCAGGCCAGACAAGCACAAACAATCTTACTAAACAGCTACACTTGCATTGACATTCTGATATAACTGAACTTTAAGTGCGGTAAATACCACCTTTGTAGCTGCCTATGTCTCAAAAATCCTAAATATGTCTCATATTGGTACCTCATCCTCATACCATGACAGAAGGTGGCTTTTGCAAAAGGTTGGCCTATCAAGAGTCGAATACTTAAATAAGATAAATACTCTGTCCTAAGATTTTTTTATCATGCTGCAGCCATAAATGTACTTTTAAAGCCAGAATCATTGACTCGTTTTTTTTGTGGAGGCGGCATTATATGGCCCTTAAAATCCATTATTATAGGGATGTAGCATGAAAGGGAAGAGTGTGGGTGGCTGTTGCCTCGTTGATGGTGCAGATGGTAAGAGTATAATTTCCTTTTTGGGCACACTGTACTGTTCTACAGCTCAAATTTTGTGTGAATGGTGGTCAGTGTGTGCAAGCTGTTGTAGCCATACAACATGAACAGGAATTGTATTCACTGTATTCAGTGCTGTGCAAATAAGAGGATTCAGAAACATTTTGAACCCTGAGACGTGTGATGTCCTATTACATACATGTTGTTCATGGTTTTCTCTGGGTATTCTGTTCATCTTTCTCTGCCTTAAAACATTCCTGAGATTAAGATTAGCTACTATAAATAAAGGAGTAATTATGTGTGAATGATTACCTGTGGTTGAATGGTGTCCTAGTGTTGGGACCACTATAGCACTAAAATATAATACATGCATACATACATACATATTTATATACGTACATACACACACACACACACACACACACACACACACACATTAATGGTATATTGTTTTGTAACAGCCTAAAACATATTGTTGATTATGTAACATGCCTGAGGAAACCTTTAATGGGAATAGTGATAGGTCTACAGTTTGCATTCATTTATGATTTTTGTGAAGGATCAAGCTTTGCGTTCTCGGTTTGTTTTTGGACTCTGCCACCCACTGGAGACACTGAGTAAGTGTTAGCAATGATAATTTGAAAGAAGACCTATTCTGATATACAGAATTAAAAAATACAGTCCAGATATACATTTTAATGTAAATACATTGTATTTATTTTCCTTTAAATTAAAATTGTAGTTTGAAAATTCTGCTTTCTCTCTAGAATAACCCAGAGGCCACTTTTCATCCAGGAAGATCTGCTACACTGGCAAAATCACTCAATGAAATGAATCAATCCTTTACCACAATTAAACTTCACAGTCATCATTATCATTTCTCAGTTCTTCACCACCTATCCCTGAGGTAAAAAAGAAACCCTTTTATGGGATTAAATTGTTTTATATGTTGATGAAGCCTGTGAAACATTTTTTTCTGTTTACTTTTACATCGAAGCATGTTGAAATCAGGTCGAATTGGTTTTATGGTTTCACTAATTTACTCAAAAGCATAAATAAATGTAAATAATAACAGCAACATTTGAATATATTTCTCTTAATAACAAGCCTGCTCTTGTTGCTCAGTCATGTTGACAGATTGGATGAGTTTTCATACATTTTGGAGGATTTTTAATGGTTTTTGGCTAAAAACCACTCTAATCTAGCAACCGTGATGCTCGGGTTGTGCAGTGGCAAAAGACTAGCACGCCTGAGCTGACAACTCGAACTCATTTCTAATCTCAGCAGACATGGCACCTACACACACACACACACACACACACACACACACAAAAGATCAAATGTGAAAAAACTATGGCAAATGTGTAATGCAGACTCCTAACCGGAGCAGCAGGAAAAAAGAAGAAAATCAATTATATATTTATATATTTGCTCTTTTCATTTTAGAAAAATATAATTTGATATAAAAATTGTTTCTTAACCCGTGACTCAATTTTAACTGTGACTGTACAGGGGCACACTCAACAATGTACAAGCTCAACATGTTTTCCACTCGAAGATTAAATATGTACTGTATAATATTTCCTCCGGCAGAGGGCGCCGTTGTGATAGGCGTGCACTGTATGCTATGCTCCATCTCCTATTCAGTTTAGCCTTAATCGCTCTCTGGTAGCAGTTTAAGATTGATACCGACTACCGAGAACTTTAGACTTCGCCTGCATTTAAGCTGTTCACTTTGTTAGGAGAATCAATGTAACTCGTCTTCAATGGCGTCCAGCGTGTTCTAATAAATCATGTTAGGAATATTCGGTAACGTCAAGCCGCAAACGTTTATCCCTGACAGTAAAATAAACCGAAATAAAGGGATATTATGTTTGACATCGTCCCCATAGATTACTCTTAATGTTATTTTCTCTGTTTTAGAAGCACCTTTGTTACTTATACATTCTCCCGTTTTCTGCCAGTGCCCATGCTGGTAGGTATAATCATCGCTAGGCTAGTGAGATTGGAACCTTAATGGGCCTGTGCGTTTGCATCCAACCTCATTTCCCCAACTTAACAAGTCTTGTCTCCTGAGGGGTATTCCACAAAGCGGGTTAAGCAATTCGACCGGCTAAGTTGACTCAGAGTTAATGAATTCTCAAGGTTTTCCGTTCCAGAAACCGAGATTAAAGAGTCAGTGTCAGCTAATTAAGCAGCTAACACTCTGAAGCTAACCTGCAGGCTGGCAGGTTAAATTAAACTGAACCGGGAGTTAAATACACTTTTATCCTACAATCTGGGTGTGTTCTTTCTTTGTTTCAGTGGATACCGACACACACATTTATTAGCAGAGATCTAAGTCTGGAATAAGTAATTAAACTCAGATTAGACATTCATAATCCATATGCTTAGTTAACCATATATAACTATTCCTTCTACAATAATAAAAACATTATAAGGTAAAATGTATTTATTATTTATTATGTTCAAATGTTTGTCATTCTGTATGAACTGTTTGAGTAAAATATTCTAAAATATTATTTTAATCTGTTTCTTCAAAGCAATTGCGCCAAGCTAACAATTGTTAGCTTGTAAAGTTTTTTAATAGATGTCAAGTCAATTTTATTTAATTACAATTTACAATTTAATTTTAATTTTTACAATATACATTAACACAAAGCAGCTTTATAAAAACCCCTGTTGAGCAAGCCAAGGGTAACTGTGGCAAGGAAAAACTACAGGGAGAAACCTTGAGATGAACCAGACGCAACATGGACCCCTGTAGGGGCAGTTGCCACATGCAATAATAATAAAAAAGGCTTGCTCTTACATTAATTATAACCTTGTAGATACAATGGTATGAATTGATATAAAATACTTCTTACACATGCTGTTCAGAAAGCTTTAATGTTTTGTACTTCAAATAGAATGTATATTACTTTTTACAAAGCCTTTTTTATTTTAGTGTTAATCTTTATACTGTCAAAATTATTGTGTGAGAAATCAGTACACAAAAAGGCATGAGACAGTTCATATTGTATAGTTAAGTATTAATTTTGACACATATTAGCATTTGCATATATGTTACAGCTGTGTGGAAAGCTATATATGTCTTTTCAGTACAGACAGTATGTGAGAAACTGAAGGAAAGACAGAAAGGTTTGCAACTCCCCATTTATACATTGTTTGGCTGTAAATTTGCAATGCTATGCATTGTGGATCAGACCTAGCCACTAGGATGCATAAGCCAGAGCATAGGATAAATAGGAGGGTTATGTCAGGAAGGCGTCCAGCATAAAAACTGTGCCAAGCTGATAATGTGGCGACCCCTAATGGGAGCAGCCGGAAGAAGAATAAGAAGGCAAATTGTGGATCAGCCCTCATTGCAGACTTTTTGCACTGCACTCTGGTTTTTGCTAACAAAATAATGTTATGAATGTAGGAGACACTGGACATATAGGAAAGGCAAGAGCATTATGTGAACAGATCATTTAGAAATTGACCTTTCTTTACAACAATGAACTGTTTTAAACAACTTTATTTTGTAATCTTAATAAAACCATTTTTTTGTAATAAAACCATTCATATTTATGCACCCTCAGCACCCACACCCACATTTAACCTATAGTCAAGCAACTTCATTTTGAGCCAGAATAAACTATAAAACATGTCTAGCTAAGTAAAAACATGAGGTAGTTGTACAAGTACAAAGTATATATTTTGAATTATTTTTACATTTTAATATTGCGATAAATATTACAACTGGCATTAAATATTTTCCATTGCCTTCTGTTCATTTTCTTTAACCCCTTATCATAATTAGAGTCGGGGAGGGGTGCTAGAGCCTATCCCAGCTCTTCAACGGGCGCAAGGCACATGCATAAATGTTAAATTATGTTTTTTTTATTACTTAATTTAAAATCATTAAGCTCTAAGCAATTTTGACCATTCACGACTTCCTTTTTTACAGACACTGACTAATTACTTTTAGGTCTAAAATATTTTAATATTATGCACATGCATAATTAAATAGTTCCGGCTTTATTGGTGTAAAATATGACTCTCGTAACTTTCATTCACATTCACAGTGGATCTCTTTAACAGCACTCCATTGAGAATGCCTGCTCGTAGTTAAGAGTTGAATGCCTTTGGCTGGGTTTAATCAACTCAAAATTGATTAAACTAACGCTGACCCTCTGGCTATGTTATGGCAAGATAAGTGAACTCGGAAGTCAGGGTTCAGTGTAGAGTTTGTTAAACCCACTTTGTGAAATACCCCTCAAATGTATTGCTGTTACCATGTCATATTCATCACTGAGATCTTACCTTTTTATGTTATCTTGTTTAATTAACAAGAATTGTTGTAGAGTATTATATATCTGCTTTAAAAATGGTACCACCGGTCTGATCTTAAAATCCATGCCATGGTTTACTGACACGATGATGAAGACACATCCAAAGTTTGTTCATGTCATATTCAATTACTGGGATCTGAGTTACTGTTTTTTATGCATCCCATTTAATGACCAAAAGTTGCTGCAGGCGGAAGCATCATATCTCTGCTATGGACATTGGTACAAAGATAAATATGGCACCACTTTCTACATCTTTATCTCAGGAAAATATGCTAAGAATTTCAGGAATAATAAAAAAACAACAACACAGAGCTTACCATTTTGAAAAGATTTTGGTGAAAAACATGACCACCTCTGATCTTACTGACACTTTGATGAATAATTCTTGAGAATTTGCATTTTTTGGAAATTTCTTGACCTTTTCTGATCTCTGTGAAATTCACACCACATTTTCTAAGACCTAAGATCAAGATGTAGACAATGGCACAATTTCTAATCTTTGTACCATTTTCCAGAGCGGAGATATAATGCGTCCATCTTTGTGGGATGGTGGTAGCCTAGTGGGTAGAGCTTTAGACTATCAACGAGAGATTGGGGGTTCAAATCCTGGCTCTGCTAGGCAACCACTGTTGGGTCCTTGAGCGAGATTCTTAACCCTCACTGCTCCAGGGGCGTCGTACAATGGCTGACCCTGCGCTCTGACCCTGGCTTTCAAAGTTGGGATATGCGAAGAAAAGAATTTTGTTGTACTGTAGCTCAGCGATGGAATATGAACTTTGATCTTGCCTTTATTATAGTGTTAGCAAGTCATGGTACAAATTTAAAGAAGAATTAAGCAAGTCATGAAATGGGGTCATGAAATGGGGTGATTTGAATAAAGGCCATATCTCTGATCTCTCTGCATCAATTTTCAGTCATTAAATATAATTACATAAAAAGACCTAATCTTAGTGATGGAATAGGACATGAACACCAAACTTTTTCATTATGGTGCCTTTATTACCATGATTTTAAGAAGATTAGAGCAGGTCATTATTTAACAACCCCTCATTTTTATTTAGATTGTCTCTTGCTTCTGAGAGGACACATGGTGATGTGCTTACGATCACTATCAATGTAAAACCCAAACCCTCCCATATATGGTTGTGTTTACTTGTAAAATTACTGCATTAAATTACTTGACAAAACACCCAAGTGAAATAAATTCTGTTCTCTGTACTCTATGGAAATGTTTAGTTTTATGGCTCTACCAAGACCTGTTGTAAAGTGGTGGAATCCCTAATGAGACACCAGAGAGAAATTATATTCACTTGATAACAAACAGGGTACGCAAATGCAAGATTGTGTGGGTGAACTTAAGAGCTTATGTATCGTTATGCTGTTTCTGTTTATTGTAACTCAGAAGGAAGGGACAGCATGGAAAATGCAAATACAGTGCATTTTTTCATTTACTTTTTTACAAATCATTGTGCACTGTAGAGGGAGAAATATAAAAAAATACTTCCACTCTTCTTAAAGGTACATTGTTTTTAAACATTTTAATAATCTTCTCACACGTGTTGATGAACAGGAGATTATCTGGATCAAGTTTTTGCTCATCCTTTGCTAAATGCTGCTTTTGTACCAAACCTTGAATCACCTGTTTGGAATCACAGCTTTATATAGTTTTTTTCAAACTCATTACGAGCCCCAAATATTTTGGAATTTGTTGAAGGCCTGAAATACAGGTATGGAGGTTTATTAACAAATTAAATTCTTTTTAACATATGCAACATGAAATATCTCAGACTCTTACTGTCTGCAATCACACAAAAGTCAAAGTAAATGTGAGAAACTTGTTTTTATTTTATCTGCATTTTCCATAATGGCCATACTTTTTTTCTGATTTAGGATTGGACATAATACTTGTATTACACATTTTCCACTATAGAACAAAATCATCTTACATGAGACATGAAAGTAAACAAATAATAATGAATAAAAAAATCTTGCAGAAGAACCAGAGGAGTAATGTGAGTAAAATAAACATACACATTATAGACACAAGGTGAATTAACCATTTAAAACATATTACTTTTGTACATTACTTTTGTCATTATAATGAACCAGTTTGTGCATGTTTAATTAATTCTGTTTTTTTATCATGTAAACCCACCGGGGAAGCTCCAGTTAATGAGAAATTGACCGACAACTTGACATACTCCCCCCTAAAGAACAAGCCTGTAATTTTCAAAATGTGTCAAATGTCATTCTGATGAACTCGCTTGAAGAAAAAACGAATACAATGTGGTTTAAATGATGTTTAATCAACTGCTTGTAGCTCGGAAACGTGGAATGATGTTCTTCACTGTATGCACTCACAAACGTTTGATGAGTGATGGGAATAACAGCCCATCAATCATAGCTGATGCCTCTGGCAAACAGACAGAAAACAGGGAGAAAAAAAACTGTATCATGGAGATGACACATGCGCTCCTTTCTTTTGTTCCAGCCCCCTTATGTACTTATGACCAGTCTCATGCCCTGGGAGGATGATGTAGAAGCCATCAGGATCACAAATGCATGGAGGTAGATGCTGATGAATCCATCTTCACATTGTGTTCATTATAATTAATAAGGCTTAAAAGACAAACTGTTCT
Organism: Microcambeva bendego; assembly: GCA_034509265.1. Lineage (NCBI taxonomy): Eukaryota > Metazoa > Chordata > Actinopteri > Siluriformes > Trichomycteridae > Microcambeva > Microcambeva bendego. The sequence goes on along the minus strand of JAYDZG010000015.1, from coordinate 5,711,277 downwards.
ATATAAAATCAGCCTCATCCATAATATGGTTCCTTCCCTGGATCACTTTTGATAGATACGGACCACTGCAGCCCAGGAACACCCACCAAGGGCGGCAGATTTGGAGATGCAGTTACACAGTAGTCCGGCTATCATAACTGAGTGCTTGTCAAACTCAAATCCTTACACTTGCCCATTGTTCCTGTTTCTAACATTAACTTTAAGGATAAAATGTTCACTAACTGTGAAATATATCCCATCCACTAACAGGTGCCATGGTGAGATTATCGGTTTTATTCACTTCACCTGTAAGTGGTAATAATGTTATGCCTGAAATAAGCAACGTTCCTAAATTGTTCATAAATTGCCCCTATGTATGTAGGGTCAATTAACCTCCCAAAGTGTTTTCCCACTAATGCACCAGTGTTTCCTGACTGCTGAGGTTTCTCATATATTTAGTTCTAAGCCAAGTTTGTTTATGTCTCTGTTATTATACTTGTTAAATCCAGACTGTTTATCTTAATATTGATCCGGCATCCACTGTGCCAGCAGATTGTTTAAAGAACAAAAGCAGTTGCAGAAATCATTTAAATCTAACGATCGGCATGATTTACATATCCCTTGTGAGTCTTACTTTTGGTGTGGCAAACAAACACTTGTCAAAATGGGTCATAAAATTCTCTGGTGTGTGAAGGATTATCAGGTCTACAAATAATGGTCATTACCCAAATCAACAGCGACTTCCAGAAGTAGCCAAAAGCTTTTGCCTAATGGCTGATCTTTAGCCTTTGAAAATATCTGTGTAATGCAAACAGGACAAGTAGTTGTTTTTAATTGAAATATAGTATAAAACATGTTTCTACAACATTTAAAACATCTAGGGATGTGTAATATGTCATTTAGTATGCCAGAAGATTTAGGTCACCACAAGTTTTTTAAAAATTGTAATTTCAGTGTAATATGTTATTTTACTAATAACTTGTTTAAAAGTAATCAATTCATTAAATCATTAAATCATAAAAGTACTTCTTCTTATTATCGAACTTCCGTTGTGCTGCAGTGTTGCCAGATTGTGTGTTTTTTCATGCATTTTGTAGTGGATCATTAAAGGGATTTTGTCTGGTTGTAAAAAAAAGTGCTTGACCCGTTTGAACTGTTTGCGCATCACTATTGCCCAGTTAACAGTACATGATTTTTGCCCTGACTTTTGCTTACCTACTAGTTGTCATTTGATGTGCCAGCTTGAGACAATCGCTTGAGGACCAAAACTCGGCTCTCGGTTGGCGAGGAGTTGTAAAAATGTGGGGCAGGGGTATAATATAGTTTACATTAGATTACATCGGTAAACATTTAACAGAATTTCCACAACCATAATACCAGCACTGCATTGCAAAAAGAAATGAATTAACCTCCAACTCACTACAGAACAGATCCCTGCTCGGTCTGTTGCCAAATTTATTTTTTCTGATAAATTCTAGTAAAAATGCTAAAATTCAGAACAAAATAAATTAAAATGAGAGATATTATATTTCAATGTACATCAGGAATTGCTGCCAAAATGAGCTTTTCTCAAAGTATCTGAATAAACAAGTATTTCATTTGGGCAACTGGGCACTTTGGGATTAAGGAAAAATATAAATAACCACAGTGATCTGGAAAATTACCTGTTTTCAAGTTCTAACCCAGTTTTTTAGTACATGGATAAGATAAATGACTCTCTTCATCTGCTGGAAAGATTTAAAAATGTTTTTTTTGAGCACATTACATTTAAATACATTTACATACATTTATTCAGTGGAAGCTTTTATCAAAGTGACTTGTAAGTAAGGCAGTAGTTGCTGAGAGAACAGACACAGAGTGATACGGATGTCCCAGATTTGACCTAAATGCCTGCAGGACAGATATTGGAACTAAACAAGTACCGACACTGATACATACAACTAAGTTTAGGGGTTTGAGGAACTGTTTTCATCTGGTGTTGTAAAAATAGACCTCTTGCATAGGGCAGCATTTACATTTTCTACAATTAGTCCCTTTTATTCAAAGTGACTTATGGGATAGTCAATAGGAAGTCAAAAGTAACTGAGGGTTACGGATCTTGCCCAAGGGCCTAACAGTGGCAACCAGCTTTTGCTTTCTTGTCCAGTATCTTGACACCTAGGCTACAACTGCCCATGACATCTGTTCAAAGTCTACTAGCCTCTTCTCTTCTTTAGACCCTGTCAGTCATGATTTTCGTCCAGCCAGTAGTGCCTATAGTTCAAAGCCATATCTCAGGTGTAGTGTGCTGATGTAATATATTCCTCCTCTCCAGTTTGGTCAGATTTAGGAAATGTCTAAATATCTGGATGCTTTATTCACAAGACTAGGATAGCATATTTGACCGAGGGCCAATCCACAGCAGGGCTTCCGCCACCTCCGCCATCCAATCACATATTTGTAGACATCCAGCCAGCAGGTTACACCACTGTTGTTAAACCCATATCTCATCTGTAGTGAGCTAATGACCAGTGGTTCCCAAACTTTTTCTGCTGTGTCCCCCTTTTGTAGATAAAAATATTTTCAGCTCCCCACTTTGGGAACAAAGACAATAGACACTTCCACTTCGTTGCAAGTTTAATCAGGTTTGAGCTGGGTTCAGATATTTGGATGCTTTGGACAGGAACACCTTGGACAGGGCAACATTCAACAACAGGGCATTGAGCACCTCCTTCCTAGAGTTGTCTTTGTAGACACCCTTCAAACTAGCTATTCCATTAATGTCCAGATCCATATCTTGGTGGTAGTGAGCTGATGTAATATACTACTCCACATCATTACAATTTTAGTCAGGTTTATGATGGTTCCAAACCTCTGGATGCTTTGAATTTAGGGCAGGGATACCTTGGACAGGGTGTCGACCCATAGCAGGACCCCCTCCCTTCTTTAGACACATTCAATCATGTTTTTGTAAAGACCCAGTCAGTCAGTAATATCATGGCATTCACACCCATATCTCAGCAGTTGTGATGTAATGTAATAGACTATTTCACAATTAATTTACTGTAGTTGTCCTGGCCACAATCCAGTCACTCTGGACTCCAGTGTCTTTCATCTGACTGGTACATGACTGACTCCCACAGAAGTTCTTTAAACAGCTCATGTTTTTAGGCCTGCCCAGGCCACTTATCTAGCCATCGTGGATGGGTTTCCATTACACCAGCAGGCAGTTATCTGCAATGTGGCCAGATGATGGCGGTGCCTTCAATGTTCCTAAAAGTATTACAAGCAGGTGCAAGCTCATTAATCTTCAAATTAGAACTTGTGACTCACGGAAGGTGGACACTAAATGTAAAACTGTATCAAATGTGCAAAGGTGGCTGAAGACAAAGGTAAGAAAATGCCCTTCTTCAATGCCGTTGGATTAAAAAAATATTATTTTTCATATCTAATTTCTTTTGTGTGACTGAAAACCTACCAATACCTAATGGGCATATACAAGGCAGATTATTTAGATGCACTACATGGTGATGTGACAGGAAACTTGTTCATTTACTCTATAAGTATTACTATTAATACTAAATATTATTAGTAAATAATATTAGTAGTAAGGGCACTTGTAGCCCTTAAGGTAGTGGACTGGTGATCAGAAGGTTAGTGGTTCCTGCCTCACAACTGGTTGCTGCTGTTGGTCCCTTGAGCACGGCCCTTAACCCTCAATTGCTCAATTGTATATTGTCACAATATTGTACATCAATTTGGATAAAAATATTTGCTAAAAGCTTAAAATGCAAATGCTGTCACAGGCCATTATTCCAAGAATAACATTAAAAGGGAATATTACTAGTAAGGTAAAGTAACGTACGTGACAAGAAGTGTGCCACTTACATTGCATGTTACTATGTTCTATCTAAGAAATCTCTGTTATTATTTTCTTTCCTTTTTATTGCATTTACAGAGTTCCAATGTGAGATTTTGTCAGTGTGATCTATCTCTGCAGAAAAGAATTAAACTCTTTTCTAGTCAGAATCCAGTCTCTGAGGTCTTTCATTAATGGTTTTTCCACCATAGTGATTGTCATCAGCTGTCCCTGTTCAACGCTGCGGTGTTGGCTCAAAAAGCCAACAGAATTAGCTTCAGGCTATTTAAACGCATATATGCTTGGCAGCTAATATC
>JAYDZG010000015.1:5696743-5707043 GCA_034509265.1 Microcambeva bendego | reverse complement strand
GTACCTATGATGAAAATTACAGACCTCTCTCATCTTTCTAAGTAGGAGAACTTGCACAATCAGTGGCTGACTAAATAGTTTTGGCCCCACTGTATCCACAGTAAATTCAGACAATGTGAATATTATTGAATACTTTTACAGACATGCATCTACAGTACAATAATATGAATTTTCCGCTTATACCAGCTTGTTTGGAAGCTGGGGTTAGAGTGCAGAGTCAGCCATTGTATGGTGTCCCAGGGGCAGAGTTATGGGCCTTCCTCGAGGGCCGTACAGTGGCTTTTTGACAAATTCTGATTGCAAGTGGAAGAAGGCATGCTGTCTGGGATTTTGGACCCAATAAAAGGATATCACATTGGAATCCATTACCTCAGGCCATGTCAACCTTGAAAATATACATGTGCAGACAAGCATGCAACATTGTGCCATACAGTGGAATTCATGCGAGAATGATACTCTGTGAGAAAAGTGCTTAAGTGCTAAATCTTTTAAATGTCATTTTAATGCTAAAGCTCTTGAATGGAAAATATTTTTGCTGCATTCATTTTTTCATGTTTTAGTGTATTTTCCGGTTTTGGCAACCAGATTATTCTTTAAAAATGAGAAATGATGCTCCACTCCTCATTCACAAGTCCTGTTCATGCATGGTTGATTTTAATTCCACTTATATCACCGCTCTGTGTTTTTCTACATCCTTGGAATGGCACTGATGACTGACTTATTTTGGAAGCAGATTTTAAGGTGCTTGGCTAATGCTCTTTTAATTAAAAGTGTATGTCCTACTTGGTGCAATAATTAGTTTGCCTGATGTATTTTCAGTACTTTTGCCAAATGGTGGCTGCTTAATGCTAACAGCAGCTGTTGCTTCAGAGGTAAACTAGCACACCATGTCAGGTGGTGCAGATTTCTTCACACAAATTAGGATTCCAAACCATATTAGGCTTTAGATATTCCTTATAGGCTAAGCTACATTTTCGAGCAGCTTATCTTAGATATTCACCTTCTGGGATTCACACGATCTGAAGATTTTACCATCGAGATCTGGCCTCAAACTTAGCTTCAAACTTTTGACCTCTTTTTATTCATTTTGGGTCAATTCTAAGGATCTAAAGAGTCAACATAAGGTTAAGATTAGATTCACGTAGGGCACGGTTTGAGTTGGCAATTCATCTAGGTTAATTCGATTTTCAAAAGTATTTTTTTTATTTAATAACATTCAATTCAGTCGTTTAAACAAACCCTTAAAATTCATTACCTTAGCAAGATTGACTTCTCAAAAAATTCTAAACAAACAACTCCAATTCAAGATCTCAGCAAGGTTGACTTTTCATGCAGTATTGTAACTTTAATTTACGTTATATTTAATTTATTCATATTTCTCCAAGTTGATTAAGTCATCAATGTAAACAAAACAAACTTAGTTTTAATATTAAATAACTTAATATTATTTTGTAGATTTACAGTGGGGTTTCCAAATAGCTTTCTAAATTGGTCTTACTGCTCCAGAAAGGCACAAGATAATGAATTTTATGTAACAATTCTTATTATTTAAATATATTTCAAAATGAAATGGTTTAGTCTTGAATGAGTTGTCAAGTGGTGAGTTGCCTATGTCCTTCATCTACGGATACTTCTTATGATGTCAGTTCCTGTTAGTGAGAATTAAGTGTGTTTTATGTGTGCTTCTTTATTATTTTATTATTTTAACACTATTTATGCAGTGAATTGTCATCATATACGGCAATCAAACAGTGCTAATGTACAGTGATTAGCAAGTGCTCGTACATCTGGGATTTTCCTCACAAACTTCTGATGACGTAATTGTACATATGAAAATATTGTGAGTTCAAGATTTTCTTACTGTAAAACTTATTGATTTGTATGCAAAACTGACCTGCTCTTGATCAAGGCTTAAAATATAGTCTATAGCTTTTGTTCAGTAGTATCCACAATTGGCTTCCTGCAAGTTTGTCTTCATTTTTTTATATGCTTCCTCTTTCAAAAGAAATTTTGTTGGTATACTTGATTAGCTTCGCCTGTTTAATAAATTCAGCTTGGTTTTACATTCTATTTCACTTGAGCTTGTTTGTGTTTGCCCTATTTGTATGACCAAAAAGTAGTATTATGTTATTTTTAAGATGTGGCTTTTACTGTCATAAGTACATAGAATATTAAAAAAATAATTTACTATTTATATAATGAAGCTTTTGTGTATGGTAAGCTATGCTCTCCCCCATTAAATGATACAACATTGGATGCAATCAGTAGTAGGTGTAGCTCAGATTTGTCAACGCTTCTATAGAGTAATAGACAAGGAACTTACGACACTGAATACTTTAAGGAAAAGTAGCTTAACTACACTGAGGCTGCATTCAACTGATGAATTTTAATTCTGTTAAACAACTGTCAATTTATAGAGCCGGCTAAATTAGCCCTCTTTGGCTATTTGAGCCAATTTGTGTACTGCAAAGTAATTGAGTTATCATTGGCACACTATATATACTAATCAATCTAATTTGGTTCACTAGTTAAAAGAAAGAATTGTGGACGTGTAGAAAGTTTAATGTTGCAGCGTTTATTAAACATTTTAGTCTCTGTTTTACTAGTTGTAAGCCATTGGGAACAAATGTGGTTATATATAAAGTGACCAATGAGTTCACATTAACGTGATAACGTGGTTTGATGTGGTTTGAAACAATCTTAATTATCTTAATTATTTGAACAAGGTCAGCTGCAGCAAATTCTGCTCCTTACAGTGGCATGATGTACTGGATTTAAGTGGGGATGTAATGATTCACAATAAGTTAGGATTTGAATCATTGAAGAGGAAAAGATTTACCAGCAGAGGGCGGGAGTGCTATATATTTGTTTTATAACTCGTGAAACATACATTTATTGACATAGTTTGCACCTACATTTGAAATAAAAGGGCTCCCATTATTAAGATAAAGACATGATAATCATAAATGCAATATTTTGCATTTATTGCATATTTTGAACTAGTATCGTATTGCATTTTGGGTAGAGTCTATCGTTACACCCCTAGTTTTCAGGATTTATTAAGACAACCAACATTGTTTTTCTATTTTTAGTTGTACAATTCTGGGTGCCAGTTCCCACAGCAGTTTCAGCTTCTTTCTTGACTCACTATTCTTGGCTCCTTGAATCCTAATGTGGTTTTCTCCTGTTATAGTCCAATTTGCATCAATGGTCAATGTGTTGTCAGTCTTGTTCTCAATGGGCTTGTGTGGCTGCAGGCTTTTTTACCAACTTGTCAGATTACTCTTTGGTTGTTATGAAACCCTGCAGTCATGTGATTGGTCTTTATTTGTCATATGTACAGATTCAGGTGTACAATGCAAATCTGTTTGTTTGTTTATTTCATATCCTAGCTTGTTTGAAAGCTGTTGTCAGAGTACAGGGTTAGCAACTGTATGGCCCTGGAGCAGACAGGGTTGAGGGTCTAAGACTGATAGTAAGGCCCTACCAGGATTCAAACTCTCAATATTTTGATTAATAATGCAATTCACTACAATTCTCAATGGTTACTAAACTTAATAATTTGCTTGGATTCTGTTTGAAAGGATTATAATTCATATGCAATGAAAAACAAGACAAAAACTCATCTTACAGAACCCTTCCAACCTAAAGGTTTTTATTAAATCTTTTTGTCTCTACAATCTTTCAAGCCGCCTTTATTTGTACTTGTTACTGTGAGAAGTTGCTGAGTGGTAGTAAATAAATGACTGTGTATTTTGTTTATCTTTAATCGATTGGATAGTGAGCGCTCCCGTATGAGTCATGTAGTGTTAGCAGTACTTCAGAGGTTTAAGTAAGGGGCTTTAGGTGTAAAGTGCTCTAATAACTGAAAGCTTTTCTTATCATACACATTTTGTAAACATTTGAAGTACTATTTTACAACCAAGACACTAAGAGTAGCAGCTGTAACAAGTTAACAGATGAGGAAATGCCATTATACAATCTGAATTTCTAGAACCGGATATCTATATAGAGATGAAAAAGTATGTATAGATGTATGAATGATGATGGATGGAAGGATATACACTGTACATTAATTAATTGATGGATGGCTGCATAAATGAAGGATCAATGGATGGGAAGAAAACCCTAACTATTCTTCTTTAAGGTTTTTTTTTTTTTATTATACATGCATTGAGAGATCTCAAAGAATGTAGTGAATTACTGAGATCTACAAATCTACAGACACTCAATCCATACTAACAAACTATTTTCATAAATATTTTTCAATATTATAACAAAGACACTAAAAGTAGCAGTTGCATCAAGTTAAAAGATGAGATGATGCCATGAATCTAAATTCTAATCATTTGTTTAGGTGAAGTAAATGCTATTTTTGATAGATGGATGGATCGATGCATGGAAGGAAGGATGGATGAAAGGATGGATAGATAAATTGATGGATGATAGATTTATCAATCACTGTATTGATGTCCAAATGGAAATCTTCCAATAACACTAAATGGTCTTCTTTAAGATAAAGGGTGGCACGGTGAGTGGGTAGCACTGGTACTTCACAGCAAAAAGTTATTGGGTTCGATCCCTAGATGGGTCGGTTTGGGTCCTTTCTGTGTGCATGTAATCCCCATGTTTGTGTGGCTCCTCCAGCAGTCCAAAAACATGCAATTGTGGTGAATTGGAGATACTAAATTGTCCAAGATTGTGTTTGATATGAACTTGAAAATTGATGAAGCTTGTGTAATAAGTAACCGTTTCCTGTCATTAATGTAACCATTAATGTAAGTCTTTAATAATTACAGTTTGATTTGCAGAATGTGGTGAAAATAATATATCCAACTTCTACAATTAGACACCCTATAAAATTCCAGGTCCCTTTTGGCTAGTGAAAAGAAGAATATGTTTGACATGTCGCACACAGACAGAAATGGAATTCACGGTAGTTAAAGATCTAGGATGGGGTGGAACATCTTTGTACTTCTGAATGAGCCAGCATTACAATAATCCTAAACATCCACACCACATCCACAGTGGTCTGGCAAGAACAGAATCAATCTTTTGTCATGGCAATTCCATTCCCCGGATCTAATCCCCATTGAACAACTGTGAGGAAAGATCAAGAGGGAAATAAGAGAGAAAACCTATAAGGCTGAAGAGATTGGACGAGTGTTCTAATTTTTTACTCTGGTTTTCTCAGTATCGTCATAGAATGCTATTGAAAAAATCTGCACCAAATGGAAGTTGTACAGGGTTTCTCAGTTATTCATTGATTACCTTGAGCTACAACCATAAATCAGAAAAAGTTGGGACAGTATGGAATTTACTTTGGCAGAAATTTTGTTTGTATCTGCTCAACTTATTTTCATTCATTAATTAACATCCATTCCTGCATTTCAGACCTGCAACATATTCCAAAAAAAGTTGGAACAGTAAAGCGTTTAACACTTTGTAATGATTACATTCCTCCTCATCACTCTTAAAGACGTTTTGGCACCGATGATGCAGGGTTTTTTGTTTAAGATTTTATTTTGTCTCATTCTTCATGCAAATATGTCTGACAATGTGCAAAATTACAGGAATCAAAATTCACCCCCTATTCTCTATTGGGGACTGCAGACTGACTGGTACTTCTATTCATTTCTTTCACAGTCATGTCTTTGTCATGTGTAATGTGTGCATCAGGTGGTTTTACATTGTCTTGTTGAAAAATGTCTCAATGTACTTTTCTGCATGAATGTTGGCATCACATAAGACCTTGACTTCTGGACTTGTTCCTTATACCAGTCTGGATGTTCCTTTTCATGTTTGGTCTTGAGCACATGGCATCCCTTTTCCCCTCAGAAAAATAGTGGAATGCTGATTCATCTGATGACAAAACATGTTTACACTGTGCGATGGTTCATCCTATATGCCTCTGAGCCCAGAGAGGTTGCTGGACATGGTTAACACAAGATTTAGTTTACCACAGTGCATGTAACTTTGAATTGTAGCACTTGACTAAACTTTTATATTGTAACCCCTTGTCCATGTGGTTATAAAATATATTGTTGAGTGGCGGTTATTGATGCCTGTGTTCTGTCTGATGGATTGAAGATCATGGGCGTTCAGCTTAAGCTTTCATTATTGCCCTTTACTGACTACAATTATTCCCAATTAATGAATTGTTTAATGGTTTGATGCACTGCAGAGGGATAAATATGCAAATCCCTTTGAAGTTCATTGTTTTTAAATGTTTTTACCAAACATCAGTGTCCATTCTTTACTGGAATGGAAAGACTTGCCAAGTGTAACTCTAAGTGCAATGTAAAGTGCTTGAATATACATGGATTGTAAATCAGCCATTTGAGCTTGAAATTAGATTTGCTCCTGTATATTATTTTATGCTTGACCAATGACAGACAAATCAGGCATTGTTGGTCAGGCAGCACCAAGAGGGAGATGTTAATTGACAAACAATGCTTTATCTATTATTCATTATTGAAAGCAGATGAGCAGCCAGAAAATGGTTATCTTCAGTTTGTGGTTTAAGCTAGCTATAAAGACATCCTCAGGGAGAGGCCCTAAAGCTCTGACAGCTAGTCGTAACCTAACAGATAAATATAGGCCTCCCTTATAAATGGACCCATCGGTCAGGCTGGAGGCTTGTTGCTGGAGGAGGATTTCAGATTTCCAGCCTAATCCATTTAAAGGAAATAAATGTATTTATTAGGGTGCTCACCAAAGTGTCACTGGAGTGCTTACTTGTCGTAAAACTGTATTCGGCCCCCCTTAATTTTTGATTAAGGACTGATTAGTGTAACAAATGGGCTAGAGAGACCAAGGAACATTGCCTTGCTTACCTCAATTAATTGATAGTCAGTACGTCTCAACATCTTTGGGGTCAATCAGTATGCTAGTGACTGCCCAGAGGAGAAATCAAAGTCAAATCAAAGGAGCATTGGAACAAAGTAAAAATGAAATCATAGTGTTACCCACTGAGCCACAGTGCCACCTTTTTAACTTGGCATTAATGAACCATTTGTGGACGTTACTCAATAAGGTCCTGGTATTTGGAGCCATGATGACTGCAGTGCATCCCACATCTGCTGGAGGGGGTTAGGGTAAGGCCGTCTAGCTGCTGTCCGTGCTGCACAAGTCGGTTAGTCTGGATATCAGTAGGCTTGTGATGACCAAAGAACTTATGTAACCACAGATTTTTTTCAATACAGTGAGCTGTTATTATGATGCATTGTAATACAGGCTTTCCTCAAATGATTGCAGAGATCCTAACTGATGACTATGGCTGTGTTATTAATGGGGTGTTCCTAGTGCATATTTTGAGAAGATTTTTCAGGTTTATTGTTGCAAAGCTGCACCCAAAGGTCACTATCCGTCCTCCAATTATCTAGAAAACTGTAAACTGACATGATATAAATCTTGATCTTTTAATTTAATTAATTCTATTTTTAACCTTGGAAGGAAATGAAGGGGCATTTGATATTTATGCACAATCACAGCCAGGAAGAAATATGAGGCATAGTACCTCTTCCAGCCATGCGCTAGCTTACCTCCTGACCCACCACACACACACACACACACAGGGGTTGTGAATGATTACCTCCAGATAAGGTTGGAGTGTGCTGGATGGTGGGAACAAACATTGTCGCACTCTATACTCCAGCATTCAAGCAGAGGACAAGAACAGAAAGGAGGGGGATACTCTAATTTGTGTTATCTATACAGCACAAACGCTGAAGATAAAAACAGTGAAAGACTGTGGTCTATTCTTTACTAACATTAATCATGTCACATATTTCATTCCAGCTGGAAAAGCAAGTTTTTCCTCACAATGAAACATGAAATTGATATGAAATGGCATATAGGTCTTAAGGCCGGAAATTGCAGTGGTTCCAGCTGATGGGTCGGGGAGTCACTACAGGTTTTTCAAATATGTAATTTTAGTCTAATAATAATTTATTTGACTAATATTTTATTGATTTGATTAAGTGATTCATTTAACAATCAATAAATCCTTTTATGTGCTTCATAATATAAGTATACTTATTTAACCTCCTAACGCCTATTGTCATTAATTCACAAAGTGCTGTTTCCATTCACATTGCAGCAGAGAGTGTGTTCAGTTCAGTTCATTGTCTTTAATCCCATCATCCTAATTAGTGTTGGGCAGGAGTGATGGAGTCTATCCCAGCTCTTCAAAGGGTGCAAGGCACATGGTAATACCCTGGATGGGGAGCCAGTCCATCACAGATACCTACAGGACAATTAAGTGTCTCCAATTAACCTGTCCACGTGGACACGGGGAGAACATGCAAACTCCTCATGGTGGCTTAGTGGGTAGCCCTGTTGCCTCACAGCAAGCAAATCCTGGTTTCGATCCACGGGTGGGGCGATCTAGGTCCTTTCTGTGCAGAGTTTGCATGTTCTCCCCGTGTCCACATGGGTTTCCTCCTGGTACTCTGGTTTCCTCCCACAATACAAAGACATGCTACCAGGTTGATTGGAGACACTGAATTGTCCTGTAGGTACCTGCGATGGACTGGCACCCCATCCAGGGTGTTACCATGTGCCTTGCGCCCGTTGAAGATAAGCTCCAGCACCACTCCCCGACCCTAATTAGGATAAGGGATTAAAGAAAATGAACTGAACTGAACTAAACTGAATGGAATTGCATCCTACTTTTTATTTTAGTCCTCTTTTGTATCATCGCTGTCCGATGAAAAATACATATTTCCACTCTTTCTACCCCTCGGTAGGGATGTGCCCTCTTCACTTGGATAGCCTCTTTGATTCCCCAGCTGACCAGTGGCAATTGCATGTTTCAAATCAGGGAGTTTGGGCTCTCAGTGCCGGTGTGCTATCAGAAAATCACACTGCTCTACCTGGGCATGCTCTTTTTCTTATTAAAAAAGATTTTAATAAATGTATATTTTTGGAATTTTTGTCCATTTAAACTAGAGTAGGGAGATGTTTTGTGTGGAAGCTCTTCTTTAAGTCGCTCTGAATGCCTGCATGGACATGGGTTTCTCATCGCAGCCTTTGGTTAACTTTTTTATACCACCATCTCTGCCCACTTTGTGTCTTTAACGTTTGCTGCATCTGCTGCGGCAAAAAATGTCAGCTGTAATTAAAAATGAATCACAGCTGGTCTCTTTGTTGCACCGCAACTCTGTAGGTCTGACATAGGGTCTTAGCCCAGAGGACTCTGTATAGATTTCCTTCCTATACATGTTTCTCTAAAATATAAAACATTAAATGTCTTCTTTCTGTTGCCAAAACTCATCCATGAAAAATTCAGTTTATGTTTTTAAGCCATTTGCCATCGGTCAATAAGTGTTTAGCATAGAGCCATGTTTTATTTGCAACTCTGGCCACTGGCTTAAACTTAATTAAGCCATAAAAAATGTGCTTACCTTTGCTTCAGAGCACCACAGAGCAAAACTTATTGAATTGAATGGAAGCCAATGTTTCCCTCCTGCTCCAATTATAATACTCCCAGATACAGGGTGTATTCTCACCTGGCAGGTGTTTCTGGAGAAGCCTTCAGGGTGAAGCTGTTACTGAAGATGAATAAATCATCTATCCTCATCTTTTTTAAAGATGGCATTACAGTTAATAAACGAAATACTGTGTTAACTACTTACACTCAAACAACACCAATATAATCATCATGCTTCCTCTATGTTCCAACTTACTCTAATGTACAGTACCACTAAAAGGTGAAGTAAAAAAATTAATTATCTCTTCATCATGGCATCTGTTAATGGGGGAGGGGGGGTATTGATTAGTAGATTAGTCATTAGTCAAATACTTAAGTAAAAGTACTACTACTTTGATTGCTTTTTATTTAAGTATGAGTAAAATTACTCTTAAGTCTAAAAATCTACTAAAGTTAAAAATAAACTGTAAAGGTTACTTAGTTTTTTAATAGAAGGGGTTTCTCTCCTGAGTAATTTTTTATACAATATATTATACAATATTAAAACATGTTGCCACAACATTCAAAATATTTAAAAATGTGTAATGCGTCACCTTCCCATAAAACATAAAAAAACTGTATAACACAGTCCTTCCCAAGCTGCTTTTTTTCCGCTATGTTTTGGGTCATTTAGCAATTATACTTTAAGGTCTCTGTTCATACAATGTTTGGGAGCTTCAACTGTTTATGGGTGGGCTTATGATTTCCTGAGTAATGGTAGCAATTTTTGCTCTGTCTTTGTTTTTTTTTCCCCTCTATTAATACCAGAATTTATTGCAGTACCCTTTCCCAGTCAAACCTGTTTGGTTTTGATAGCACAGCATTTCC
>JAYDZG010000015.1:5583072-5604305 GCA_034509265.1 Microcambeva bendego | reverse complement strand
AAAATTTAAATGCAAAAAAATCAGTGCTGGAAATTTGATCACACAGATTTACTTCCATAAAAATCTATCAACACTTGGAAACACTGTTTTCAAAGAATGAACACATGCAGGCAACACACACTTACATGTTTCCACTTACACACATTAGAAATGTGCACTTATAAGTCTATCTTTGGTAACTCATGCAGGTTGCCCAGAGAAACAAACCCAGGTCAAATCCAGGTCTTTATAATTAAAATCATCCATCCATCTATGGTTTGCTTTTTTGTCCTGGTTTGTGGTGGGTCTGATTCACTGGGTGAAAAGTAGGAAATGTGCTGGACAGGTTGCCAGTCCATCACAGTGCAAACACATTCACACACAATGACAGCAAGTTGTAGTCACTGCAGTGAACCTGATTGCACAAATTTGGCACAGGGATGCTCTAGTTTCCTCCTACAAACCAGAGTGCCATCTGTCATAATAATTACAAATAATAAAATATATTTTTAGAAGAATCACAGACAAAGGATCGCCAACTCAGTCAGTCAAATCATTTTTCTTCTGACATTCATGGTGAGAGCCATAAATTAGACACGCTCAGTTCTGCCGTGAAATTACCATCAACCAGACATCCTTACAGAACTCAAGGCGCCTCAGGACTCAGCAGCACGTGACACTTATTTAAGTTTTTCGAGTATCTGGAATTGCTGTTTTGCCTGCAGGAGTTTCCTGAAATAGACGATATCCTTGAAAACATATTAAAGAAGTTGGATAATGGGTTTAATTGCACAGCACTTCTTCAATCAACTAATTGACTTTCAAAAACGGAACGTCTCACACTGTGTGCAAAATTGCTCTGATGCATACATATGGGTATAGAAGTCTTAGAAAGTGGCTCAGCAAGGAGGGTCAACACGTGACTGCTGGAAATCCAAACCCAGTTTCTTACATTTACTTTTATTTGATTGCAGACAGTTTGAATTTGAAATAGTTCATGTTCATGTTCTGATCAACTTGATTTCATTTATTAATAAAGAACCATTCTTGACTTTCAGACCTGCAATAAATTCTAAAAAAGTTGGAACACAAAAGATTTAGCATGTTGTAATGTTGCCATTCTTTTTCACCACTTGTTTTTCTCAGAGAAGATTAAATGATTTAGAGTTTCAGCTCTGATTTTGTCTTATTCGTTTTACAAACACGTCTTAAGATGTGCAACAGTAGGGGATCTTCGTCTTTAAGACAGCACATGTTGCTCTAAGATTGCGATATACTTTTCTGCATTCATGCTGCATCACAGAAACCAATAACACTGTTAAATTCCATTCCATGACAGACTATTGGTTCCTAATAACACTCTGGATGATCCTTTTTGTCTTTGATCCAGAGCATCCACTTTTTACAAAAAAAAAAATCTGGAATTCTGATTCATCTGACCACACTACCTAAATGTTTCCATTGTGTGACAGTCCATCCTAGATGCTTACGAGCCCAGAGAAGTCAATGCTGCTTCTGGACATGGTTAACACAAGGCTTCTTATTTGCTCAGTAAAGTGGTACTAGTGCATATAACTCTGAATTGTAGTGCTTGATACAGATATATCAGATGTTGTTAAGCGGCGGTTCTTTATGCAGTGCTTTTTGAGGGATCAAAGAGGGAGAAATATGAAAATCCCTTCCACACTTTGAGGTTCATTGTTTTAAAAATAAATCAATCATTTTCTCACAAATTTGTTGACAAAGTGGAGATGCTCCAGTCATCATAGTCATCAAAGGCTAAGCTTTTCCTGGATGCTGCTTTTGTACAACACCATGATTATAATCAATTGTTTGGAACCTCATAAAAAAAATAGTATTTTAGAAAATAGTAAAAAAAATAGTATTTTAGACATAAAAAAGAATAATATTTTTTTTATTATTTTTTTCACCTAATTACTAGTTAATGAACCCAATAAACACATAATAAACAAATTAATGTTTATTAATTACTTTAATTATGTTTAATTTATTTTTTATGTTTAATTAATTCTCTTTTTGACTACCTGTAAATATGTGTCAAAGCTTTGTATTTTTATAACATTGCTCTGTATAGTTCATAGTCTCTGTATGATGCTGTAACACTACAAACTTTCTTCAGTGGGAAAATAAAATGCTATCTTGTCTTAATAATTGAAATAATAGCTGATCAGACAAAACATGAAATATATGGAGTTCAAACTGTCTGCAATCAAATAAAAGTCCTAAAATTTTCATGTTGGCCCAATGTTTTTTGATTTGGGGTTGTGAATGTTTATTTTCTAATATTTATGACCAGTTTTGGAAATCAATATAAATTACCTCCTCAAACAACTCCGACAACTCTGTTGGTGACCATGAAAATTGCTTGTCATTGTAAGTAGTGCTTAGCATCTTTATTTTAGACAGTCAATCAATATGTTTTCTTATTTACTTGTACTAATTAATAACTGTTTACATCAGTACACTTTGTCACTCTGAGTGGGAAAAAAGTGTGCAATAAATGTCACTTTTAGTCACCACCTATGTTTAAGCTGCAGTGAGTGCATTTTAATTGCAGTGGCATTACAAAGAAATCTTGGCAGATAGTTCTGATGTCTCACCTATCCAGTGACCCGTGTTCAGTTCTAATCCCTGGTTACTGTCAAATGTAGAACATTCAGCAGATTAGCTCAGTAAGTGAATGTTAGTTCTTGTTTTCAGCCATGTGATGAACTGTCTACTCCATCCAGACTGTTTTCTTAAAATATGATCTAGATTGTGACCCTGTCAAGGATTGCTCAATTACTAACGATTATAAAATGATTATCTTTAAAAGTTCATATTTTATCTTGTGGACAGATTTTAAAGACTACCTCTTGGAAATGGTTGTGTAATTATGTTGGATAAAGCAATGCTGGATGTACTAGGAGTTTTTACAGATTTTTTTCAAACTGGACACAAACAACCATCCTGACCAGGATAAAGCAGTTGTAAAACAGGGATGAGGTGAAAAGGGAAATATTAAACTGGTACAATGATGAGATATGGATGGATGGATGGACGGACAAATAGATAGACTCATAAATAAAAGGACGGAAATATTGATGAATGGATGGTTAAATTGGTGGAAGGATGGATGGATGAATGGATGGATGAAAGGATGGATGCCCTGACTGAAAATATTTTGACCCAGTTTAGTATAATTACTTACATCACACTCTTGGTGTTAAGATGTTGGATGGATTGATGGGTGGGTGGATGGATGGATGAGTTAATATGTGGTTAGATAGGTTGATATGTGGATAGTTAATGGATATGTGGATAGTTAATGGATAGTTGTTTGATGTTTTGAATTTTGTTCAATTTCTCTTGTGCTTTCAGAGCCCTACAGTCCTGCAGTGTGGGTTATGATGTTTGTCATGTGCCTGTCTGTGGTGGCCGTGACCGTCTTCCTCTTCGAGTTTTTCAGCCCCGTCGGATACAACCGAAGCCTGCAAAGCGGCAAGAGTGAGTGAACCCACTCGGGCCACAGGCACATTCATAAATGAAATCGCCAGCGCATAACTTAAACCACTGTGAGGCTAAAATGCAAAAATGACTATGATAATCTGATTCAGCAGCGCATGTCTGACTGTGTGCTGCCTGCTTCCTATTCGGTCTGTTATTTCGTACTTTTGCAGGTCCCAAGAGCGTATATGTGTTTCCTCAATGAATTTCTCTGTGTCTCAGGGGCAGGAGGATCGAAGTTTACTATTGGAAAATCTGTATGGCTGCTTTGGGCTCTGGTGTTTAATAACTCGGTTCCTGTGGAGAACCCTCGAGGAACCACGAGTAAAATTATGGTGCTGGTTTGGGCTTTCTTTGCTGTTATCTTCTTAGCGAGCTACACCGCTAACCTGGCTGCCTTCATGATCCAAGAGGAGTACATAGATACTGTGTCTGGCCTCAGTGACAAGAAGGTAACAGCCCTAGGTGTCCATTAACATTGAATAATCCACTAATATTATTAATTTTTTTTGTAAAGGTGTTTAATTAGATTTTTTTATTTAAATTAATACAAATTAAATATATACTTACTAGGTATGTAATGATACACCCTTCCTACGATGCAATACGATTTAGGATGCTAGAGTCATTACATAATTTTTTCCCCGATATTTGTAAACATTATGAAATTGAAGACCTTTTAATTATGTTTTTTTTCTTGACAATAATATACAATTATGTATTTACTATATTTTATTCATCTAAATAATGAATGATCTTTCATTTCTGAGGTAGGTACAAACAATTTTAAATGGAGCCTAATTTGGCAACTTGGTCAGTAGAGGAAGCCCGTTCTGCTGTTTGAAGTGAATATTGATTCATTAAACAGGAATACCAATTAAAATCATGCTTTAAGTGAATCGATTTCTAATCAATTCCTAGTGCATCATTACATTCGTATTATTTACTAATCTTTTTATTAGGAGTGCCATTGTTCTATGGTCTGCATTTTAAACATTCTCATGTCCTTCAAGTTCCCAAAGGTGCTCTATTGAATTCCAATCATGTGACTAGTGATGCCAATGACATTAAATTCCTTGTCAGGCTTGTTGAACCACAAATTCCGTATCATTAATTGGGCATAGTTTTTGCTACCATCCTATTTATCCAGGTTTGGGACCTGCACAATAATGTACTGGTTTGTGCATCCTAGTGGCTAGGGTGGCACCCAGCTGATCAATGTCAAAAATCAAGTTCAGACTCTCTGTGCCAATGTACTATCAGAAAATTCATCTTGGCGCTTAATTTATCAACAGTATAATATTGTTCAAGGAAGATAATTTAGAAGACATGCATTTGTAATTGTTTTCATTAATACTCCAGACAGACACCCCTGAGATGTGTCTTGTACAAAAATATTTGAATAAATTGGGTTTGACACATTGGGCCAGTAATTAATTAACTGATTGATTTCGTATCCGGTGTGTCAAACACAATTCACCCAAACATCCACATACAAGGCTCATCTGAAATGTGTCTTTATTTGGAGTAAAAATAATTAATTTATGTATGTATTTATTCAGTTAATTTGATTCTGCCTGTAGTTCCAGCAACCCGCTGAGCAATACCCTCCCCTTCGCTTTGGGACTGTCCCAAACGGCAGCACGGAAGAGAACATCCGCAGCAACTACCCCAACATGCATCAGTTCATGGTGCGAAACAACCAGAGAGGAGTTGAGGAGGCCATTGACAACCTCAAGACTGGGTGAGTATGAACTACTTATTATGCTCGCCAATTCAAACCAACAGTATGCAAATATTCAAATGGTGTATTTTAATAATGAATTAAAATGATCTCCTTTTCCTTATGAGGTCATTAAAGCACATGGTGTAGCGCTGCACTTTTTTTTGTCCTTTGGCTGCTTCTGTTACGGGTTGCCACAGCAGATCCTTGTTCACATTACTGATTTGGCATAGTTTTTGGCATAAGATGCCCTTCCTGACACAACACATTTGTGCTAAATAGAAAGTTTGGGAGTTACTGTCCCTTAAAACTATACTGACCGATTCAAATCTTGTCTTTGCTACCACACTTGGGATCCTCAGCAGTGGAAGACTTGTATATGCTAAAATTGGTAGAAAAAGGGAGAACATGCATACATAAACAGAAAAAAGGCAGTCATGAGTCAAAAAAATAAAAAAGGCAGAATGCGATCTATAATCAAGCCGTACCAGTGATCTACCTAGTAGAAGGGTCGTGTTGTACCTGAAAATTATCAATAAATTGAGTTCACATTTATTCAACGTTGTGCTTACAAGATGTTCTGCATTTACTCCATTACATTTAATTAAAGCTGCAGCAGATAACAGTTTTAGTTCAGATCTTTAAATAGTGTATTGAGTCAGCGGGGAATAAAAGGAAATGAAAAATCCTTTTCCTAAAGTTCTGGCTTCACTGAGTAAAAAAAAAATCAATTTGAGTCAGAGATTCTGGGTCAGATTAGACACAAGATTTTCTTCTCGTCTGTGAAGATTTCAATTAGGTCACTGGTGAATTTCCACACATATTTCAAGAAATCCAATTGGCCAGAACATATACTGGGTCCATCTGAAAACCTAGTGAGCTGTTTATTGCCCGCTGTGTACCTAGGCAGCTCGCATCTTATACAGTGATCGCAGCAATCACCTCAACAAGTTTTGCTTGCAAAGCTAACATTTAGTTTCAGGTTAGTCAAAGCAATGGTTAGAGCGACACAACCCGCCAGCATGCTAGCTAAAGTCTTCCTTCATGCACAGAAAAGGGTTTGATTGTGTAACTGAAAATCAAAGAGAAAATATTTTTATCTGAAAATAACTCATTTGTTCTTTTCATTTGTTTGTGATATAAGTTGTGCCACACAGAAAATTGGTCATCGAGTCTTCAGGGTGGTCTGAATACACAAATCTATCTAGAACCAGACTCTGGTTTGGAGACCTGATGAAAGTAGATTTGTGAAAAAGACGCTGAGAGACTGTATACACATTAGATGGGAATTGGAGCTGGCAAATTTACCCTGCAAATACATTCGGCATTCCCAGCAGAGGAAGACTGTGTGCTCACTAGAGATTCTGAACACAGGCACCCATTCTCTGCTCTGCTACCAGTCAGTATAGTGCCATCTAGCAGGTACAATTGGCAGTGCTTGCTGCAGACACAAATTAGCCACTATGTTGGACAGCATGGGCAAACAAAAGCAAATCAGTTTACTGCTGACCCTTCACCGAATGGTCTGTTTAAAAAAATTGAAAATGAAACTTAATTTATGACCTTGCCAGTGAGTGATGCAAAGTTTAGGGGACCTTGGAATTTAGGAGCATGGATTAGACTCTTGTATCTTACTAAATGTCAAACCTTGAGGTCATCAGTTTATCTAGTCACTATCCAGGGGCTCCCGAATATAAGGTGGAAACAACTATAATTTAATCATTTAGAAACACCTGACATGCTCAAGCTAAAATATCTTCTGTGCCTTCAAGCTGGATATTCACTCTTAAAAATGCCATGGCACACCTTACCCGGAGTGCCACAAAGTCAGAAAAATAGATGAATTATTCAAATAATGGCCTTAAAACAACAAATATGTCCATCCATGTTTGATTGGCATCATGTATCAGCTTCTTGTTCTACCATTGTGGCCTTGATTATCCCACACACACACTGGCTTAAGTAAGATGGGGGATCCTCAATCCCTGATTTTGCCAAATCCTTGACAGCTCCATTCTTGCCCACAGTCTCTGTTCAGTTTAACACTAGAAGACATCACCCTGTCTGAATCTTGATCATAGTCTCAGATAAAAGACTCAGGAATTGTACACAGTACATATTTATGGATACATCCTGTTTAGCATTACCAATTCTGCATGGTTTTGTAAAACAGAGAACTGAGATCATGTTATTTGAGTATTGAGGTTTTCCATTATCATCCCTTTATGGCCACATGACATTATCTTGTAAAATTTACTTTGTGTCATGATGTCCCATGTCAAAAAGAACCTGAAGGAACAAATCAGGTTTCGGGTATGATGATGAGTTTAGTGTGTGGTTATGACCTCTTTAGTTAACAGATTCTGACATTAATGTTACAATGCAAATCTCTCATCAAACAGCTTGAGGAGTCTCTGCCACAATGTATTGTATATATACAATGTACACAATTTATATATACAATGACCGGGAATAACATTTTGAGAACTGACAGGTGAAGTAAATAACACTTTTTTTATTAGGCAGCAGGCGAAAATTTTATTTTCAAATTTGATGTTAGAAGAAGGAAAACGGGTGACCATAAGGATTTGATCAAGGCCACTAGGCCAGAGCATCTCCAAATGTTAAGCTCTAGTGGGGTGTTCCCTGTCTGTATTTATTATAAATTATTATTAATTATTCCAACTTGTTATGAATTGTGAATATATTTTAATTACAGTAAGGAAAGATTTTCTCTAACATTCAATCCTACATCTGGCTGGAATCAAACTTCTACAGAGTTACTGAAGCTGTTCTGTCTAAACACAAGAGGCGGCAGATCTTTTAGCATTGCCACCCCAGCACTCTGGACCTCTGCTCTCGACACTCGGCTGTGTTTCTTATCTTTCTGAATTTAAGGTGTCTCTAAAGACCTATCTCTTTTCACAACACTTTCAGTCTTCTTCCTGAACTTATATTTTTAACCTATCTTCAAATCTTCCTACTTACATCTGGATCTAAAACACATTTCAGAAGATAGCACCTTTTGTCTGAACCCACCCATTTTACTTGTAATCAAAAGTATTGGAACAGATAAACTTGAAAGTTAAGAAGATGTCATATTTAATTGCGACCCTTTGCTTACAATAACTGCATCAAACCGACATCACTAAACATTTGAATTCTTCTTTTTTGATGCTTTTCCAGGCTTTCAACTAGTTGGTATTTGTTTTAGGGAGTTACTCCTCTTTAGGAGGTAACATGAATGTCCTTTAGGGTTTAAGTCTAAAGATTGACTAGGCTCATCTAAAACCTTCCACTTCCTGCC
Source organism: Microcambeva bendego (assembly GCA_034509265.1). Classification (NCBI taxonomy): domain Eukaryota; kingdom Metazoa; phylum Chordata; class Actinopteri; order Siluriformes; family Trichomycteridae; genus Microcambeva; species Microcambeva bendego. Next base: position 5,595,789 of record JAYDZG010000015.1, on the reverse strand, counting down.
TCTGATAAACTCCTTTGTAGTTTTGGCAGTGTGATTTGGGTCATTATCTTACTTCTTGATAAAGGATCTCCCAGTCAGTTTAGTCACATATTTCTTTTAATTGATCAACAAAATGTTTATGTAGATTAGATGTCTGAGTTCATCATACTGCTGTTATCATGCGTGACATCATCAATGAAGACAAATGAAGAAGCCATGACATCACCTCCACAGTTGAGCTTGTATGTTCAGCATCATGAACTTTAGCCTTCTCATCACATTGGTAACACTTTCATTTTGGTCTCATCAGTCCAAAAAACTTTGTCCCAGAATTTCTGAAGCATGTATTTGAAATTCGTGCTAATTAGTGGTTTGCATCTTCTGGTGAAGCCTTTTGTTCATGAAGTCTTCTGCAAACATTAGATTATGATAGCTTCACTCCTGCCCTCTGAATATTGTTGTGGATGTCACTTTTACATTGTTTTAGGGTCTTTTTTAAGTTTCTCTCATAATCTGCTGGTGTTTTCCTTAATCTATCTGTCGGACCTCTGCTACACCAGTGATGACTTTCTTCTTATATAAAATATAAAAGGACACACCTGGGCATGAAAACATGACTGACAGTCACATGTTTCAATACTTTTATATAGCATTTTATTGCTAAATTATTAACAAAATTATAATTTACTACTTTTGTAACATTAATAGTAAGGTCAAATCAGCTAAATTCACCCTACTTGTACCAGAGAATTAAGGAAAATGCAGTTGTTTGAATGACACGACATACATACAGACGTAACATGGGTACAGTGGTACAGCTGGTCTGTGGTAAGTGCTGTAATGGAGATCGCAAAACCTTTTTTAACTGAAAAGAAAAATGTTAAGTATTGTTGTTTCAGAGAAGACTTGGTTTTACCTTTAACAAAAGATTAACTTGAGGAGAATACACACTTCCAAGTGCACTTTGAAATAAACTCCTGAATAAATGAAACATCAACAGTTTCTAAGCCTTGCCTCCCACCTCTGCCCTTGATCAGCCACTCCATAATCGCTCTGATTGGTTTGGGACACACTGGAGACCTACAACCACAACAGTATTACTGATTCTATGGGACAGAGAGACAGTGGGAGAGCCCAAAACACGTTAAAGAGATGCACTTTAGAGATGGCTATAGAGACCCAGAATTATATACGTGGACGCATTATATGTGGACGCGTGGTGCTAATTTATAGTCTCACTCTCCATTAGTTCTGGCTGCTTGTAAAACTACTTGAAGTATGACTACTGTGCTAATGTGTTCCTAGACAAAAATCAAAGCTATCAATAACGTTTTACTACTGGTCTTAAAAATCGACAAACTCACTAATGGAATATTCTGGAGGGTCAAGACGTCTTTTTAACGTATCAGCCAAACTACATGTGCTGAAAGTAATGAATGGCTGTGAGAGACACAGGCATTAATTATTTTGTTGGCTGAAGGCTTGTGTCTCCAGTTTGGAGTGGGTGTAAATGCTGATCTCCATCATTTACTGGTTGTGTCATAGCACCGGATGGACCATAACTGTGCTACATACTTCATTCAGTTTTCCAACAGCTAAGCCTCTTGAATTTGCCATATTATGTAACTTTACAGTAGCAAACTTGGTTTTATGCATTTTAGCCCCCATTTTCTCCCGTAATAGCATTGCCAGGCTAAGTAGGGTATATATTCGACTAAGACACACTGCAGATGTATGTGCAGTCCTTCCTTGGACCACTTTGATAGATCCTGACCAATGCATACCGGTAACACTCCACCAGAGCTGCAGTTTTGGAGATGTTCTGACCCTGTCATTTACCCATCACAATTCGCAAAATCTTACACTGACCCATTTCTTATTCACTTCACCTATCATTGACTATAATGTTATGCCTGGTCAGTGTAAATCATATGGATGTGCTATATGTCCAAAACTGATGTGGACAGAATAGAAGCACAGTGTTGGTTTAATTGCAATAATACATGTTAATAATCAATGTAGCCAAAGCACCTAAATGCAACATTTGCAGTGGCTTGTAGTGTCTTTTAATAAAGAGATTGAATAATGATCATAAAAGCAGTAGCACATAATACAAAATCTGGTCAGCAGTAAGATGTGCTATCTAAAGCTCACACTAATACATTATGCATACTAAATAAATGAATATGCATTGCGCTACATCTGTGTTTGAAGGAGATTATGCATGTTTATAAAACCATAGCACTGTATTTTTGAGCCTTTGTACCATGTCCAGAACATTTTCTAAATTATTATTGATTAGCTGTTTTGCAATTCTCTGGATTCTCTCTGTCTCTGTCTCTGTCTCTCTCTCTCTCTCTCTCTCTCTCTCGATTCTCTCTCTCTCTCTCTTGTTGCTTTCTCTCTCTATTTTTTTCCCCTGTTGAGCTTGCATTTTGTAGGCTGTCAGCGTAATCATGAAGCATCACTGTGTAACCATTAAAGATTTTATCTGTGTCTACTCCTCTCGTCCATGCTCGTTCTTCATTTCTGTCCATTCGTCTCCACCTACAGCAAACTGGACGCGTTCATCTACGACGCGGCCGTGCTGAATTATATGGCACGGAAAGATGAGGGCTGTAAAGTGATGACCATCGGTTCAGGAAAGGTGTTTGCCACGACAGGATACGGCATTGCACTGCACAAGAACTCCCGCTGGAAACGCCCGCTAGACCTGGCTCTGCTGCAGTTGGTTGGAGATGGTAGGAAGATTGAGAATTTGTGTGGGAATTGGGGGGGTGGGTTAGGTTTAGAGATCAGGTTGTTGGTTAGGGTTTTCAAAGAGGTTAGGGATCAAGTGTGGGTTAGGGATTGAGGTGTGGGCTACAGGTAAGTGGCTTAGGAATTTAAGAACATTTTGAAATCCAAGCTTGCGTTGTAGCGTGTTTCACTTCTGAGCAGTGGAAAAATCTCTAGTCCACATGTTCCAAAAGTACAGTGAGCAAAAACAGTGGTAAGCACAATACTGTCAAATCTATTTTGTAATAACATAAACTAAAAGTGGCGCTTGCCACAGAGGATAGTAATCTGCATTATTTATTAGGAATAGTTACTGGGAACATGGGAAATAGTTCCATCGCCTCGACTCTGAACACCTTGCCTCCTTTCATCTCGTGACTCACTACTGTGACTAGCGACAGATTTCAGCTGTGCTGGGAAAAGTAAGATCAATGGAGCTCGGCAGTGTTCAAAGTGGGCTGCTGTTTTCTCTTTAGTCTCCCACAAGCAACTGAACCTTAACGATGCTAATGATAGGAATACAGGCTGGTAAAAAGATCTAATGACTAGATATCATGGTAAAATGCTATCCTAAACCAACTCTAAACAGCTGCATTAAACATCCACCTGCTATTTACTTGATTAGGAACACCTGTAAACCTGCTCATTTTTGTAATGATCAAAACAGCCTGTCATATTGTAGCAGTGCAGTTCATAAAAGCATACAGATTTTGCTGGAGTACTTCTTTTAACATCCAGTTAATCAAACATAAGAACAGAAAACATTCTGAGTGACTTTAATCATGGCAAGGGTGTCAGGGCCAGAGGTTTGATTATATCAGAACCTGCTGACCTGTGATTTTACATATGAAATTATAGACCCTTGACTTATGAATTTGATTGGTTCAGAAGGGCTGTTCTTGATTACCATTACCTGTTTGGAATCACAGCATTATTTTTTTTCATCTCATTTCTAGCACAAATGTGCCCCCGTCCATACTTATTTTGTAATGTGTTGCAAGACTGAAATGCAGTAATTGAGGCTTATTAACAAATGAAATGAATTTGAGCAAACAAATCATGAAATATCTTTAGACACCCTGTAAACCACAGTGGGACAAGATTGTCACCATTTTAAACAATTAACTATATTTAATTTTGTGTTTGTTTTTTATGCATTGTTTGTTGCCTGGGTTCATGAAAAAAATGTGTGAAGAAGCTAGCTTTGGAATAAAGTTGTGATTGACACGGGTGCTGCACAGATTCTCAACACAATTAGTACAAATTGTTTTCTACAAACACATTTTTCAAATCTCTTCTTTAAATCTTATCAGCTGGATAAACCCTACATAATATTGCATATCTTAAAAACAACAGCTAGTCCGTATGACTTACATATTACATATATATTTCCATATTTATAACATGATGAAATCACTGGGATGAAAACTAAATGGAGCCATGGAAGAAAGGCTTTACAAAAGCATAGGAGATCATTTACAAAAGGTCAAGGTCATTGCATCTAAGGCACTGTTTCTCAAGCTTTTCCGAGCCTAGACACCTTTTTTAGTTGCCAAGCAGGCTATAGCCCCTGCCATCGAAGGCATTATTCACAAATGACACTTAAAACTTTACTCTGCTAAAAAAAATCTTAACCATGTCCAGAAGCGATGTCAACTTCTCTGGGCTCTGAGGCATCGTCGATGGATATTGTGTATATTGTATATTGTGGTCAGATGAATCAGCCTTTTAGGTTGGCCCCATACATCTTATGTAGACATGTGAATCGGACAAATTAAAAGCTAAAACACTAAATCACTGGATATCCTCTATTCCAAAACATATTTTAAGTGTAGTGAAAAGAAACAGCAACATTTTTAACTCTCCCAACTTTTTAAAAATGTGGTGTACGCCTGAAATGCAGGAGTGGATGTTAGTTAATGTAAGAAACCTTTCTGATTTGGAGTTTTAAAAAGTAAAAAGTTTTTTATTCAGAATTCTAAACCAGTGATACTGTAGAAAATACCACTGAAATGCATTTAATGTGTCTTTCTACAATGCACTTTTCCTCCCATGTTTTTGTGGTAACATTTTTTCTCAGATAAATGTCCTAATGGCTATTGTAGGTTAGTAGGTCCATGAGTCCAGAGCTTTCATCTCCAAACTACTTTGGGTTCTCTCTTACAACATGTTACAACATGGTCAAAACCAGCCCATTTCAGACCTTTATCAAAGCCGTCATTATCTCTCTTCGTCCACCTTTCTATTTTTGAGAGACTTTCTTTGTTTTGTACACTTTACACAACTTTGTACACTTTAATCCAAAACTGTTGGCACATTTATTCTAAGCTCATTTTGTTGTAAATGAATTGCAAAATGGGCTTATTTTCTTTTAATGACTCATTATTTGTTATTCTTCCAAGCCTCCATTTACTATTCTAGTTTAAAAACTGTTTGTGAATGTAGTAAAGATGTTCATTCATTAAACAGATTCACTGTACTACACAGAAGGTCCTCTCATCCACATTGTTAAGAATGTTGCAGAAACCAGTTACAGTAAGTTAATGAAATGTCCATAAGCAGACAGGGTTACAGTTACAGTTGAATTTTTACCTATTAGAACAAAATCCCATTTATTTTATTTTTTTAACTGTTGATTATAGGTGTGCTTTAAACAGCTTAACAGTCACAGGGAGTATCCATTATTTTGGCTGTACAATTTCTGTCTTACATAAATATGTTTACTGTTAGAAAATTCAATGTAATTAGTGTCTGTACTCAAAATGTATTTGCATTGTTAAAAAACAGTGAGTGAAACGTTTTTTTTGTGACCATCCTGTGGTAACTCAATATGCAAATGCATGATATAGACAAGCACTCTGGTGTGTCAGAATCAATATAGTACAAATATATAACCTATTTATTTAGAAACTAATAAATAATGTTGTGTCTGCCGGGTGGGAAAATATATATAGCTTACTATTAGTTATATAACAGTTTAATACTTGTTTCGAACTTAAAATTAAAGAATTGTTTTGAAAAAAATATTTAGTTTCGTAAGACGTCAGAAGGTTAAACACATCTTACACCTTTTTCAGAATTTATCCAGAGCAGTCAGTCCACCTTATACTAATACTTGGGAAACAGTTCCTAACACTTTTTAGACCTTTGAATACACCCATTTAATTTTCTCACACAGTGCCATTTTTTCTTGTTTCTGTTTAAAGATGAAATTGATATGCTGGAGAGACTGTGGCTTTCTGGGATTTGCCACAATGATAAGATTGAGGTAATGAGCTCCAAGCTGGACATAGACAACATGGCTGGAGTCTTCTACATGCTTCTAGTGGCCATGGGTCTTAGCCTGTTGGTCTTTGCCTGGGAGCACCTGGTTTACTGGAAGCTTCGGCACTGCTTGGGTCGATCCAAAGGACTGGACTTCCTCCTGGCTTTCAGTCGGGTAAGTAAAATATATTTCACTTCTGAAGCTCCCGGTAGAGAGAACATGAAAACTCCACATAGATAGGACCTGGACCATCCCACCTGAGCATCGAACCCAGGACCTTTTTGCGTTGAGGTGACAGTGCTATCCAGTTAGCCACCATGCCACTCGGTGTTCTAACATGTTGTTTGGGATTATTGCCTTCATGTTACCTTGATCAAAGGGTTGTTCTTGCAAAGGGTTTAGTTTGTTAACAGTTTGTAAACGGTGAACCATAGAGCTATAAAACACCCTGGATTGAAAGTTAAATTACATTAAATGTATTCTTTTGCTGAAAAACTGATATCAGAACAAGTCAGCAGTGTGGATGATAATACATCCAAAAAGCCATTTTATGCTGGGTAAAGAAATAAAAAATAGATTTTTTGGATTGCATTGTTATGCCTCTGTCTGGTGGATTAGAGTTGCCTTATGATTTTATGAGCTCAAGAATATATCGATCAAGGATAAAATTATGACCACCTTCCTAAAATTGTTTTGGTCAGAACCATCATTAACTTCAGCAACTTGAGCAACAGTAGCTCCTCTGAAGGATCTGACCACACATGGAGATAATCAGTGGGATAAACACTTCACCTGTCAGTGCTCATTATAATATTCATAATGTAACATTCATAATATTCATCTCTAGTATAACAACTAGTAGAGCTTAAAGGGGTGTATACCAGGATACTCTCTTACACAGGTGCTAGCTTAAGCTTTAGCACATTATTAATTTAGAGTATGGTGACTTAATTTAAAGTAACAAATTCCAGCACAGTATTGGGCACCGAGCAGCTGTTCTCAGCAACACCTGTTGTTGAGAGGCAGGAGTTGTGAGTAAAACAGCCACATAACTAATGTAGGAGAGTCTTACTAAATTCTACTGAAAATTTTAAGAATATAACTATGCAATTAAAACAAAATACCCTGACCATACAAGCACCTTCCTTATATTATGTTGGTCTGCCTTTTCCTGCCAAATCAGCACTGCAACTATGAGTTACTGTGTGTTCTGACACTTTTCAATCAGAATCAGCAATCATCGATTGCACTCTTCCTTCCCTGGATAATTTTTTATAGATACTGACCCCTGCAGACCAGGAGCAACCCAGTGGCAGTTTTGGAGATGCTCTGACACAATCGTCTAGGTATCACAATTGGGTCCTTGTCAAACTGGCCAAAATCCTTACAACTTTGAGGATTAAATGTTACTTGTCATTTAATTAATCCCTCCCACTAACAGGTGCCATGATTACGAGGTTATCAGTGTTATTCACATCACCTGTCAGAGGTCATAGGTCATGAGGTCATAGTCAGTTGGTTCACAGTTTTCTTTTCAGCCATGATAGCAATATGATATCTCTGCTTGTAAATTATATTAAAATATGTTTCTTTTATTTGCAGGGTATGTATAGCTGCTGCAGTTTTGAAGATGAAACTGCTGCTGGAGGCAATCAAAGCACACTTCCTCATTATCATCCAGTCTCAACTATTCCACCTCCGCCTCCTCATGTGGCCACCACAACTGTAGCCAACCCTTCAATGACCATGGCACAACAACAGCAACAACAGAAACATCACCAGCAACAACCACTATACAATGCCCTTCTACCTGGTTCTTCACCGACAGCTGGGCATTCAGGCATGGCCCTTGGGCCATCGAACAGTCCGATCCTGGGAGCACCCATTCCATGCTCTGCATTTCTACCATGCCATGATCGTCGACTAGCCGTGGTAGATCGATGGGCACGTCCAAAAGCTGGACATGAAAAACCTAGCGGTGTCAGTAGTGGGATCACAGACATCACCCCGTTCCCACAAGGCATCCCTTGTCAGTGGGCTACAGTAGACTTGGAGGAAGGGGCTCTGGATGAATACAAACAATATTATGGTCCTATTGATCCAGAAGGACTGGGAGTTTCTGTAGATCCTCAAGGTGTCTCCAAAACTCAAAAGACAACACATCAAACGAAGTCCTCTGGTAAACCAAGGGCGCAAGCGAAAAAAACACCTCCTGGACACTTGCCCAGAAACACAGCTTTGCCTCATTCTTCTTTATCACAGCAGTCTTTCTGGAGAAGAAACAGTGTTTCAAAAAGAAAAGGTTCTGGGGGACCTTTGTATGAAAACATACTTCCACTGGGACGGAGAGGAGGAGGGAGGTATGGAGTCCGAGATGGGGGAGGGCGTAGAAGCCATCGTCCTCCTCCTTTGCCTATTCCTGTACAATTCCCCTCTCCTACACAAACTCCCCCTTTACCCTCATCTTCAGTGCACTACACTTCAACTTCCTCTAGTTCCTCTAGTTCATCTTCCACCTCTTCTGCTTCAGTTTCAAGATCAAACTCTCCTTCCTGCTCTTCTTCTTCTTACTCATCATCACAGAGTTTCAGATACAGATCTGGAGCTAAAGATGCCTTCGAGGAGTATGATACGGATGAGCTCACAGAAGAGTCCAGTCTTCTTTTGGGTAGGAGAAAAAGTCATTCACACATGTCATCTCGGTCCCTGCCCTGCAGTCCACCTCCACCCATTCCGCCCCGCAAACCTTGCCCACAAAAGGCACAAATAAGAGAGAGAGCCAACAGCCAGCTGGCACAACTTCAGGAATGGTGGGCTTCATGGGGTGAAAAAGAAAAAGCAAGAAGAATGGGAGATGGAAGCGCCAATGCCAAGGAGGCGAAACGGCATCATAAGGAAAGAGAAAGGGAGAGGAAGAGGAGGAAGAAGGCCAGAAAGAAAAGGAAGAAGGAGGAAAGGGAGAGAGAGCAGAAGAGACATAAAGTGAAGAAGAAAAAGAAAAAAGATGAAAAATCTAAAAGAAAAGTAAAGGGAAAAAGGTCTGGTCAGAATGAAATGGAAATGAATAAAAAGGATGTATTTGAAAAAAGCATGGATCAAGAATTGTCTCCTTACCCTGTACCCAGACGTAGCTCTTTCCACAGGAGGAGTGAGAGCTCTATTCGAAGTTTTGAATGGGAAACAACTAAAGAAGGGGGGCAGAGGGAGAGCTTTGACCAAGTAGGTGATAGTGACTTACAAGCCAGGGGAAATGAAGGACGCCTAAGAAGCCCTAGATCGTACCAGCATTCCAGGCCAAAATCTAACAGCAAGCATTATTCCACTTCAAGTAAGCAGTCAACATCAGTCAAATTTTGGGCAAGTGAAAACCCAAATTCTGAATCTCCACCATCATTTCATCCCCTTCTTCCTTTGAACTACAAGAGACGATCAATTGGTTCTGAGAGAGATGACCATGGGAAAGGGGGTGAGAGTCGCCCTCTTTTGGGAAAGAATGGAAAAGGTAAGTCCCATTCAAGAGAAGGACTGGTCTTTCATGAATGGGACTCCGATGAGGAAGAGGAAGTGCAGTCATTGGAGGAGAGAGATAGAACTGAGGAACCAAGACGAAGAAAAAAAGAGAACAGAGGAATGACTTCAGAGTCTGATAGGGAAAGAGACAAAAATGTCGATATTTATACTGATGATGAAGGTTCTTCGGGAGAATTTGGTAAATTTGAGAGATACTGGGAAGGACATGAAGAAAGGGCTGTTGGAGGCATTGGGGGTGGTGGCTGGTTTTTTGGCACCTATCCTGCCCGGGAGCGTGGAGGAAGCATCAACAGTAGAGATGACTTCTTTCTGGGATTGGGAGGTGTGGATAGCAGCTGGGGTTTGGGAGTGGGGGTGGGATGGGGGTCTGGAGGTTTGGGACCAAATCACTGGCCTGCACCACCATTGACTCCTCCACCCCCACGGAGATATTGGTCTGTGGACAAATTACCTGTGAAGACGGAAAGAAAGTCAAAGAGCAGATCCCAAGAAAAGAGTCAATGCCATACTGCCTGTTCATGCCAGTCACCTCACCACTACAAGTGGAATCGTGTGACCTCCCGGAGTCAGGAAGACTTATTGCCTCACTGCCAAAGTTTCAGCAATGTGAAACGGCCTAACCGGCAGTCCTCAAAACCAGAGCGGGCTCAAGGCCAGGTTAAATCTGGAAGTCAGTCCAACCTCAGTGGTCAGAGATCACAGCATTCAGAAAGGTCCAGAGAGCGATCGTCATCTCCTCAGACTTTACCAACATCTCTGCCACCCACTATGGTCCCAGCTCTCCCTACACCTTCGTCATCCCACCAAGGTCATGTTCCACCTCCCACCTCTTCCTCCTCTGTTTCATCTCCATCAGTGGTTTCATCGAAACACGGTGGAATGCAGCCTTCATCCATGTCCTCTTCCAGTGCCAAACTTCAGTACCAGAGACTACGTTCAGTGCCTCAGCCTCAAAGGTACCAGTCCCCTCATCCTCCATTCAAAACCAAGAGTTTGTGCTCACGTCGGGGTTCTGCACACTTCTCCAGCGTAGAGAGCGAAGTTTGAGATTTGTTGGCAAACAATCTGGGGCCAATTACTTGCTTGCTTTGAGTACTCCCTGCACAAGCACGAAAGATCGACCTGGGTATCCCACAAGAATAAGAAGGACCCATGAACAAAACGTTTTTTACTAAATTATAATTGTACTGCCCTGACAGACCTCTTGGTTCGAGGGGTAACTGCAGGCTGCTTTTCTTAGCTATATGGGGCACTTGGGTGTAGGGGCTGAATATTCTGTATGAATGTTTCTTGGAGTGTTGTGGTGCTTGTGGACTCAGGTGTGACCCACGGATCTCAAAGAGAGATCCAGAGGCAGATAACCTTTTAATAACCCCTGTACTATTCATCTAGCGGTCAAAGCTTTGAATTCTCGCAGAATCATTGTACATATTTGTATCTCAAGGGATGTTTTCCAACAAAAGGTAGCAGACAGTTTATTTTGGGCTCCCCTTACAAACATATCCCCCTACCTCTAAAAAGTCACATCTAGCATTTTGTGTCTCAATGTCGATGTGTTTGTTCCTAACAACAGGGTAAGTCAACCGTGGCTGATCTAATTTTGACTCATTAAAGCTGTGCCACACTTAAGTGGAGCTCATGCACAGGCATTATATTCAGATCTCACGCTCGTCCTTTGAGCAATACATAATTCTCAATGATTGCAACATTTGATTCATGATTCTTTTTTTATCCCAATACGTGATTTTACTATATATTATATATAGTAAATTGTGTCTCTGCTTTTGGTGAAGGTTAATCTGGTGATTAGGAGAACATAAGCACTGTGCAATTTTACAGTGGGGGACATGTGCAGCTTTTCAACTACCTAAACAGTCAGTGGCAGGCCTTCCCCTAAAAACTGAATGTACATGTTGCCACAATACACTTTGCTGCAACCAAGACACTTTAAGATCGTAGCTTATTCGAGGGGAAGGTACTGAAATTGAATGTTTTTTAATGCTTTGGTCGAATGTGCAGATGGAGATGATGGAGCTAGCCATAACAGAGCATTGTACCTTCAGTCAGGCATGGGTGGTGGATTTACGATGGGTCGCTATAAAGAGGGCGATGAGCAGGAGAGCTGTTTACAGTTAAGCCCTGTGTTTTAACATTTGGTTTTACTTACTGTTCTACTCCGTCACTTTATTAGCTGTTGTGATATTCATTCTCGTGAAAGTATGTCATAGGATTCCGCAGAGGTTTGTTTATTAATACATTTATGTTGTAGATTAGAGATGGTTGATCGAATCTGCCAAATGAAAATCTGAGCAAATCATTCTGTGGAAATTAGGACTAAAGAAACCGTTAGCTTATTATGTACTATGTTGGTAAAAAAAAAGGGCACTCGCATCTCAGTTCTGAGTCAAATATGTTTACAGCTTTTTAATCCCTTTTTCAGGGCATTTTCACACTTGCACTTTTTTTCCGCAAAACTTTTTTTTAAGTTTGCAATGAGTCCGAGTGCAGTCGTGGAATCATCCCTGGTTTACTTGAAAACTCTTATCTGGAGTTTGTGCGCTGTTACTTAATTGAATGTAGCCTGCTTCATCACATGTTGTCTTGTGTCCTCTGGGTGAGTGAGGTGAAGATGGGCAAACGAAGTAAAACAAACACAAGTTGACCTCTTTATAAGAATGGTTTGGTTAAGAGATCATGACCAACTGTTGTTGGAATTTAAAAACCTTAAAGACTGACACAGACGACTAAACTTTAGCAAGAGCGAAATTCAATGTATTAATCTTACCTAGCTGAAGATGTCTCAATGGTACATATCTACACAATGCAGCTCCCGAGCGAGAGGACCCCTAACTTCAATTGACCATTTATTTTATCCTCCTCCTGACAGCCCCAGACTCTATGTGCCCATTGACCCAGCTCAAGGTCAACTCATTGAGAGTTGTTTAAGGAGTTGTTTAGCATTATGTCTAGTAAGATCAATGAAACAGTGTACATGACTGAAACTCATGCAAGTGCATGTGGTGGAAGCCTGTCCATTTTGCTATTCATACAAGAATACAACCACGAGTAACCAGAACAGCTTAAATGGGGCTTGGTTAAATTCTACAAATCCCTTGAACTTAATGTATAAACAATCAGAATTTCCCTGGATTAGTAGTGCAATG
>JAYDZG010000015.1:5532030-5546551 GCA_034509265.1 Microcambeva bendego | reverse complement strand
TTTTATTCTCTGAAAGTAAATTCTTTTAAAAACTTTGTTTAGGCTCTGTTTATGTCTGCACAGAAGATGTTTTTCCACATAAACGGTTGTCGCAAATGACATCCCACTTTTATGTGAAGAAAAAAGACAAATTGAAGTTTGTTCCATGGATAAAGTGTGCAAGTATATTTTCAATTAAAACGAACAAAGCTTGGAATTTGTCCATCTCAGTCCAAACTGTAAAGGGTTTTACTTAAAAATATTTCTTATTTTTATTTTGCTACTTCCCATTAATCAACACACACATGATTATTTAGTGATTGTTTTATCTGTTGTATGAAGAATAAGGTATAAAGAAGTTTTATATGTTGTACCCAAGAATGAATGTAGCAATAGTCCAAGTTTACAGTGCCTTGAAAATCAGCAGTCCCCGAACATTTAGTCATAAATAATACTCATAACCTAGAATTTAGATTCATTTGACTGGGAAGTGGGAGAAATGTACAACCCCAAATCAGTAAAAGTTGGGATAGGATAGAAAATGCAAATAATATAAAACTATGACTCAGCCTTTCCAAATTGATGCTTTTGTTCTAAATCATGAATCATTTTCTAAAAGAAAGGCGCTATTGTTTTCACTTTGTCCATATGAATACATATATATATATAAATATATATGTCAATTTTTTTCTTTCACATTTTTAAAGTATTTCTTTCGGGAGGTTAATTCTTGTGGTGGGTTTGGGTTAGGGCGAAGGTCCAAGGTCATGCCCGTGGATTAAAGTTGGTTCAAGGTCAGTCCAAGGTCAGTCCAAGGTCACTGGACGTCACTGGTTCAAAAAAACATTAGTCACAGTATAACATACCATTCACAGTATAATATACCATTCAAAGTAAAAAAAACTGATCAGAGCAAAAGAAAATGTGCTCTATGTCACTCACCGCAATGTGAGTACTGATCAGTTTTTTATTGCTGTTCGGAAAATACAGGTAAGCTTATTAACGAATAAAATAAAAAGTGCTGATAAAAAATAAAATATATCGGGTTCAAACTATAAGATTTGAAAGTCCTTGCATGTTTTTAATTTAAAAAGTACTTTACAATTTTTTAACACTCCGACAATGAGTGACTTTTGGGGAGGATTTTTCAAGGCACTGTATGCAATCTATCTGTAGCTAAGGAGAAGAACCGTTGAAAATACATATGCAGCTTGTCTCCTTTGTTGTATCTACATGCACAAAGAATAATAAGTCAGAGAGAATAATCCCTCATGCTATTTTTAACAAACTTTCAGTGGATATGAAGCATTTTAGGACCTGTTTTGAAAAGAGTTGGCTGATAAGGACTACATGTATAGTCTATAGGCATGTATTGTTGGTGTTGCTGGATTTGGTTTGTCTACTGCTTATTTTGCTTTTATGTACAAAGTCCAATGCTTATATTCCCCAAATGGTTCTTTTAATCTTGTTTTCCTTTGAAATTGGACTGATATTTTGGGACTGTGTACAGTAAAATGTAATACACTTTCATACACTTTCGATAATTATAATATTAGCAATAGTATAATTATTATAATTACTATTATTCATAATGATTCAAACTGCAACCACTGCTATCACTAAATTACAGTAAACGGCAAAAAGAAAATATGTGGACACCATAAATAGGGAGCTCAGGTATTTGGTATTCATACTCTTTACTTATACGTATATACAATCAGTTATATATACAAGTCTTCCACATATTCCTGCATCATTGTGATGAATAAAAATATTGTTTGATCCTATTGAACACATTCGGGATTTATCGGGAAGCCTGACCTTTCGAATGCTCTTTTGGACAAAATAGGTCCAACACTCCAAAACATCATAGGGAACAAACACCAAGTTCAGTGGAGCTTGTTTTATTAGCAAAGAACCATATCCATATTACTGCCTATGAATTTTGAAAGGAATGTCCAACAAGCTCATTCTCATGTGTCCACATATTTTGGCATTACTGTGTACATACATTTGAGTTAAAGTTCTGCATCAGATGCTAAGAGCCACTATTGTACAGTTAGCTAAAATTGTTACTGCATAGATTAACAATTAAGATGACAAATGCAGAGTAAGCATGAAAGAAAGTGGAAAAAAGATCTCTTGGACGTTGAGATGTGACAATGGACATCACAAGAAAGAAAGTACTATGGCTTTATGAAGAAAGTTGTGATCGCACAATGACAATGCAATCAATTTATCCTTATGGACATGTACGGTTCATGTACCATGTTTGAAGTTGGAAAACGGCACAAGGCAGGAACGCAAAATGGACTGTGAGCTGGCCTATCTCAGATTACCACACATTTCATGGGTATTTGCTAATTCACTTGGACCTTAAGACAAGAGGGTTTTTGTGTACTGAGCGGATATTGGCAGATATACTAAACTCCTCAAGAGGCATTTAAAGAGGTTTCATTCAAGCACATAACTATTATCAACATTAATATTAACTTTATCTGCATTGTTATTAGCATTATTAGCATTAGTTGTATGAATCTCGACGAGAGAGCTAGCAACAATTATTTTAAACCGATTTCCCCCTTGTGGCCATTTAATGTTAAGGTCATTTTTATTAACACTTTGTTTTAGAACAAATTATGTTGAACGTTAATATTTAATCGCTTTTTACATTTTAAAACAACCCATCAACCATTTTTCTTTTTATACAGTTGAAAAAATATTTTCTATTGAACATATAATAATTAGTAAATGTTCTATTTTCTTGAGTGTAGATGAAATACTAGATCCGAAATAAGAATTATTAATTTTGAATGCCAGAAATGAAGAGTACAAATATGTATTATATGGATTAAAAATATTGCAATACTAACAATATTGCCTTAACAATTATTTATGTAGGTAAGCATGTCTGTAAACACTGTGGATTCACAAGTATTCACGCCTGTTTGCACACTTTGTATTTGGGATTTGATTTTGAATGGATGTAACTGTCATTTCTACTGTTCATAAGACACTTAAATCGACCATAATTATTTTTTCCGAAAATGATTTAAAAAAAGCCATAATTCAACTGCAAGTATTTCACAACTTCACACATTCAGCAGTGATGACAGCTGCCAGACTTCTAGAATATGTCTCTTCAAACCTTGTACATCTGGATTTCTGATTTCTGGAAGTTTGAGGTTGTGCATATCTACTTTAAATGTACTTTACTGTGGTCCTGAGATTACTCGAAGCCACTTTTCACTGTCATGGTGATAAATGATATCCACTCAAAATTAAATCTAAAACAAAATAAAGTGCACAAAAAGTCAAGGCATCCGAATAATGTCTGAATTTACTGGATGCAAGCAGACCAGATTGGACTCTGAGGCAGCCGTGGCCTGGTGGTTAGAGAACTGGGCTTGTGATCAGAAGGTTGACGGTTTGATTCCCAGATCCGGCAGGTCACGACTGAAGTGCCCTTGAGCAAGGCACCTAACCTCTAACTGCTCCACGGACACCATGGCCAGGGCTGCCCACAGCTCCAGGCATGTGTGCTCACTGCCCCCTAGTGTTCACTAGTGTGGATATGTGTGTTTTACTGCACGATTGAGTTAAATCAAAAGTGATGAAAAGAGTCTAAATCTAAATCTAAAAAAAATCTAAAATTGTGAATTGTTGTGATCTAGTGTATTACTATTTAATATACAAAGGGTTGAGTTCATGCACGTTTTTATTTTCCTTGAGGTGTCATCACAGCCCTTAATTTCCCAAATTTATTTTCACAAACTGACCAAAATATTTTCTGTGTATCCCAATCATCTTTCTACTTATTTCGTTGATGTGTCTCTGGTGCCTGTTAATAAGTGTATTATTATTATTATTATTATTATTATTATTATTATTATTATTATTATTATTACTACTACTACTACTACTACTTCTACTGTATTTATATTTTGGTCATGAGGTAGCAGCTTTTTTGCCCTAAAGATTTCCTACAAAATAGGAATACACAGATGATCACCGTTACTGAGATGTAGCAAGAATAATGAAATTGTGGTTTCTGCAGATGCTCAGAACCATGTCGCTTTCTTCTGCTTCTAAATAATGCAAAGGTAACTTTCAGTTTGCAGTTAAAATAAATCTTTTTTTTCTCTTCTTTTGGGATTTTCTGTATTTTAATCTGGCTTTGAAGGTTTTGAACATAAGTGGTGTTTTCATTTTAACCCAAATATTGAATAAAAAAATATGTAATACAGTAAAATATGTATAAACCTAATTTGATTATACATACCCAATACCCAAAAAGCAAGGCTATTAGGAATTCACTTTACAGAGTTTTTGATTGCGTATTTTTTTTAAATGCATATTCTCCCTTCAGCCAGCAGAAGACATAATTCACACTTTCCAAAAAAGGTGGGATGGGGTTGTAATGAGGTAAGAAAACTAAAAGATGATGGCATACGTGATTTTAATCAAGATTTGGGCTTCAGTTTGTCAACAAATCAGTGAGAAAGGGAGTCTAAGTGCACTCTCGCTCACTTTGAGCTCTGGTTTTAACTAGGGTGAGTTTAATTGGTATTAGTACTTTTACCTATGTAATGATATGACACCCAGGTTGAGCAGAAGACAACATTTGTTATTTGGCCTTTGAGAGCCTGTGAAGGAAATTCTTCTCATACGTGTAATTGCCACTTTCTGCCACTAGAGAGCTCTATCATCCGAATGCCAATCGGTCGGCATCACTGCTTCATATAGCCTACACCTGTTCCTAATTTTCACCTCATCACACACAGCATATATACAGTTTGTTTGTGCGCCATTCTGAACTGTCAGTTCAATAGTAGCAGGGTTTGTTGGCTGGAGTCGTATTTGATTTAGTAAGCATTCCTGCACAATTTTATTTCTAATTTCAGTATGGACTGGAATTATTTTTTAATGTGTTAATACTATATGGTATAACTAGCCATGTATCTCTCTTAATTAACTAAATTTAAATGCAGAATGACACCAAGTATAAGCAAATTTAATTAAAGTAAACTAGTTTAATTAGTCAACATCTCCCTCTGTGCACCAAAAATAAGCCCTAACTTGCAAATAAATACACATGGTCATACAGGTTACGAATTCCCAACTTGTTCACCAAACATTGCATATATTATATATTATATATATATATATATATATTTGTGACAAACTGCTACATTTACTGCCGAGATTGAATTTGCTGCAAAGGTAATACCTGAAGAAGCGATTCAATTGCAATATTGTTCTTTTGTAAATCTTGCAGAGTATAGGAATTGCTTAAAAAAGGTATATTTCTACTTATTGTCATTTGTATAATTGTGTTCCTTGAGCAAGGCCCTTGCCCCCATTTGTTTAAGCAGTATACTGTCAGATTATTGTCACAGTAAATCACTTCAGATAAAGCATTTGCTGAAAATGTGAATGTAAAATTGCAACTCCTGTGTGGACAAATGTTTACCAGCAGACATCAAATCTGTTAAAATATGATAGATTGTAAGTGTTGTATCTCCTTGGGAAAGGAGTGTCTGGTTCAGTATGTGTGTTTCTTACATTTACTTTTATTTAATTGCTGACAGTATGTCTGAGATATTTCATGTTTTGTCTGGTCATACCATGACAGACTTTTGGACTTTGGACCAGTAATTGAGGGATCAAAGATCACAGGTGTTTAGCTTAAGCTTGCGCCCTTGACCCTTACGCACTAAAATTGCTTCTGACTTTCGGATAATATTCAGCACTGAAGGAGAAATATGCAAATCCCTTCCAATATTTCTATGAAGTTAATTGTTTCAATCATTTTCTCACACATTTGTTGACAAATTGGAGATCCTCTGGTCATCTTTGCTTATCAAAGACTCAAACCATTCCTGTCTCATTTATTTTGGCTTGTATAATTAAACTGAATGTGTATATCAAATCCTAAAGCTATAATTAGTGCCCCTACTTAGCGAGTCTCCATGAACCAGCTGTACCTTTGTACGGCCGTCATAAAAAATCTAAAGGCAAATGCTAATTCAGATAATAATGTTATTTTTTTCGAAATTCATGATTATGCTTTCCCAAACACACCACCCCACCCCCTCAGTCACCCAGCGCACACACACCATCCTGATCTGTTCTCCACTTTAGAATGCACTGTTGCTATGGTGACAGTATGGCGCGCACACTCTCTGGTTATCCTTTTGCTATATCGTTATAGACCCCTCTGTTTTCCAAGAATACTAACAGACATAACTAACTATTGTCTTCTTACAAGTACAATATACATGACTGAAATCTCATATTAAAATGGGTTCTAAAAATGTCGCATTTTGTAATTTTCGTCCATGTGTTTGATTATTCTATTGTTTTTTCTTTTGATTTGTTGTTTCAGTTTTAGGAAATACAGAAGAGTGACTGTGATTATGTCCTTATGCCAGGAGAAAAGCAGTAAAAACACCTAAAAAAATAATCTCCCACCCACAGGCAAGAAAACAGGGTAGAGAGGATGAGAGAGGGAGGGAGAACACATGTGAGAGAGAGAGAGAGAAAGAGAGAGAGAGAGACAGAGAGAGAGACAGGAAGACATAGAGGTAAAGAGAGGGAGAACAGTCGATGGATGCTGCTTGGACAGATTGAACGGTGTATTATTTAGTGATTAAGGACCAGAGTGCTGCCGGAATGGATGGAAAGGGCAGACACATTCCTCCAGGTAACCACAAACTCTTATATTGCTCTATTCAGACTCTAAAGGGTTACATATCCTCAAGTGGGGGAAGATTGTCCTGAAATGTTTGATGTCAACATTTAAATGTCTCTTTTTATTTCTGGAATGGTTTTTCTGTCTCTTTAAACATTCAGATTTTGTGCAAATGCAAATTTATGTTTTCCAGTTGTTGATTCTAACATTTGTATCAACCAACCAACAAGCCAAACGAAGAACATCTACCTCCACTTTAGTTTCATCTTCATTGCTGCTGGGTTTTTTGACCGACTGCTAATATGAATTACAAATGCTTCCCTTGAACCATACAGAATGAATAATCGTAACGATTTTGAGGTTACTCACATCTCTCTGCTTTACACATGCCTCACATCTTGTGAATATAGATTCTGACACCCACGTTGTGTATTAACACTGGTCTGTCACATTTTTTTCTAACCATACTATGATCAGAATTTAGTTTATGTGTATTTGTGTTGGTATAAATGTAAATATTCATTTAGAAAGCGAGACAAACTATGAGCAATTAGAAGTATTTCAGTATCGAAATGACATAGGATTTGTTTGACCAGCCTTAATTTTGACATCATTGCTTGTAATTGAGCCGTTTCATATTGAATATGTTCATATATATTTATATATATATATATATATATATATAAAAGACCACTTATTTTTTTTATTTACAATATCTGTTTATTTGTTTGGCATGAGTGGTATGGTTATAATCTATCAGAATTCTTATTCTAGTTCATAGGGGGAAAAAACAACACTGCTCATTTTGTCAAATACACACCCAGAAATTGCAAAATTAAAAACTTTCAAGACTGTATTTATATATAAAACTGGATGATTGATTACAATGCAATTTATTGGAAAGTAAAAAAAAAATGGCAACATTACAAATGTTACTGTCCCAATTTTTTACGAATGTATTGCAGGACTGAAATGCAGAAATGTTAAGCAGACGAAACAGCATATGCATTTTTCATACTGTGTGATAACATATTCTATTGAAAGTAGTTCTCTTCATTTTACCGAAGTAATTTACATTTCTGTGAAATTGCAAAAATCGACCTAAAATTACCACTAATGCTTTACTTGATGCATAAACTCTGATACCGGTAATTGTTGTTCACACAAAAAGGTTAAAAATTACATGATTTACATTTATTTATTTAATCTAATAGGTTTATTTATCCATTTCCCATTTTACTGAGTTCTCTGAGTTCTTCTGGTAAGGATTGGGGTAGAAAACAATGAAGGCAAAACTAGGAAAACAAACACCAATCTATCAGACAGATACATTTTCTTGCTTATACTAAAGAGCCAATAAGTGAAGCCGGTTCATATTTTGTATGTTTTGTAAGCTTACAATTGGATTGGTAAACAATTGCATGTTTAAATGCCAGATAAAATAGATTACAGTTAAAACTACTGCCATGCATTAAGGGTGGCCAAGGCCCCACAATGGATTGGCATCCAGTCCGGTGTGTGTAACTGCATTGCACTCAGTGATTCTGGGGAAGCCAGACCCACCGTAAAAAATATTAATTTGTTTCATAAGTAGTGAGGTACATATTTGGATAAAGGAAATCTCAGTTTTCTTTATTTTCATTTTCCATGTTCATAACATCTCCTGCAGCGATGGTATGGTGTGAAAGGGGCATCCAGGTGCTTCTCACTACAGTCGGTGCCTTTGCTGCCTTTGCCCTGATGACAGTCGCCATCGGAACAGACTACTGGCTGTATGCACGCGCCTTTATTTGCAACAGCACTGCCAACTCTACTCAGGACGACCCCCACAACAAGGACAAGAAAGACCCTGGAGCCCTCACCCATTCTGGACTCTGGAGGATCTGCTGCCTGGAAGGTACTTTCATTTATAGAGTGTGTTTGTAGGAGGCCAGAGGATTCGCATATGTTCGTGCATATGCCTGCTCTGGGGTCAAATAATCACAGTATTTTGCACGGTGGCATTAAATACAAAATTAGCACTGCTCTAAAGTTAACAAGCTTGTACGCCCATGTTATATACACTTACTGTACATTTTTAACATTTAGCAGACTCCCTTATCCTTAGCGACTTGCAGTAAAGTTACAGTATACAGTCTAAACAGTGGTAAACCGGGTCATGGGCCAAGGATCATCGCAGGGGGCTGGTTCATGTGGTATCCTACAGGTGAGCTAGTTTAGCTCAAATTGCTAAATATAATGATGTATGTTCTGTACTTAATATCAGATTCAAAACAAATTCTTGCTTCCATTACAGCTCATTCCTGTGTACAGCTTGCACTTAGCTTTATACAACTGGTGCTAAACTGTACTTGTGAAACTGCTGGAGGACAATGTTCGTGTTAAAACAAACACCTGCCAGTTCATCTAGATTCAGTAGCACATTTTTTACTGCTTAATCTGCTTCACATGTCCGTGCGGTTCTGTACTGACCTTGGGTTATTTTATTAATTTACTTGGATTGAAAGTCAGGACGGCACGTTGGCTAAGTGAATAGCACTGTCACCTCGCAGGAAGGTCCTGGGTTCGATCCCTAGGTAGCAGTCTGGGTCCCTTCTGTGTGGAGTTCTGCATGTTCTCCATGTGTCTGTTTCCCCTTTGAGCTCCAGTTTCTTCCAACAGTCCGAATAGAGCCCAGCCAGGTTAATTATGAACACTGAACTGTCCTATAGGTATCAGGCCACTAGGATTCAAAGAACCAGTGCATTGTAGGGCCATTTCAAGGTTCTTATAAATAGGAAGGATTGAGTCAGGAAGCCTGGCTTCAATTCCAGGATACAGGTAAAACAGACAGAATAAATGAATGAATAAAGAACATAGAGTATTCAAGCTTGCAGCATTTGAAAATGTCTATAAAAGTGGATCCCAATGACAGTAATTATATGATGAGTCATTGCAGGTTAAAGGTGTCGCACAGTGTTTGCTCTTTTCTCTGCATATTAAACGGGACACAAAAAGGGTGGGGGAATCAAGGAACAAACTGAAAACTAAACCACGGCAATCACTGTGCTAAAAAATAGATTTAAATAGAAAAAAATAAGAAAATGTGCACTGGTGTGGTTGCATACTTCTCAGCCATCTCAGATTTTAACAGCCCCGATGGGTTTGTTTCTTGCAATAACATTGCAAAATAGTTACAGTAGTGACATTTAAACTAATTTTAATTTTTAATGATGAATTTATTGCATTCATTTCATTTTACTTGCTGTGATGATTAGCCACATTCATTATTTTTTATTCATCATCTGTTTTACTGTTATATCCTTCTTAGGCAGTGGTTCCCAGCCACAGCTTTTTAAAATATTTAAGTCTTATAATTTCTTTATTTATAAATATATTTAATGTAGTATAATATATAAATAATTAAAACTGTATTTATTTATTTTAACAACAATAATAATTGAATTATAAATAATTAATTTAACAATCATTAAATAATAGAAAGTATTACGTAATATGACTTAATGCTTAATTAAACTCGTAATGCCTTTTGTCACGAATTTTGAAACTCACCACTTCCATTCACATTGAGAGAGTGTATATATTTCCCCGATGCCAGTTTGTGCTTATGTAATATGTACCTAAGAACCTTTTGGAAGCACTGATTTCTTATAGGACTGGTCAGAAAAGAAAATCAAAACACAAATAATTCCTTTTTAATACCGACACCTGAGGCAGTTGTGTTGGCGCTGTGTAAACAGAAGTTGGCAGTAAAAATGCAAATGCTCTCAAAAATCTGTCCCTGGCCTAATGATTAACTGCTATTTGTCTTTTTAGGGTTAAAAAGAGGGGTTTGTTCCCAGATTAACCATTTCCCTGAAGATGCTGATTATGATCAGGATGCAGCTGAATACCTCTTACGTAAGTAATGTGTGTTCACCCCCTCATTCTAAATGTAGTAAATGTAGCCATCAGAATATAAAGCTGAGTAGAAATAAAAAAGAAGAATAATAGTAGCATTTTAATTGTGAAAATAAATGCATCGACCCGGCATAACATTTTGGCCACTAACAGTTGAAGTGAATACATCATCTATTAATTGGTGGCATATATTACTCAGCAAGTTAACATTTAATGCTCAAAGTTGATGTTTGAAGCAGGAAAAATAGGCAAGCTAACGATTTGAGTGAGTTTGACAAGGACCAAATTGTGATGTTTCCACGTCTCCAAAACTGAAGCTCTTGTCGAGTGTTTCTGGGTTACAGTGGTCAGTATCTATCAAAAGTGGTCCAAGAAAAGAACAGTGATAAACTGGCGCCAGGGTGATGGGTGGCCAAGGCTCGTCTGTAGCTCAAATTTCAAGTTAAAGTTCACGTTAATGCTGGTTCTGATAGAAAGGTGACAGAATACACAGTGCAGTTGCAGCAAAAAAGGACCAACAATATTAGAAAGGTTATGTTATGCCTGATTATTGCATGTATTTGTATATACTTGATGGCTAAGCCAATGTCAGCACTTAGCACTGTCAAACAAGAGCGAATTTTAATTACTTAAACGTTTAAATTTAAATATTGATGAGTTTATAATTGTAGATGTGCTCCGACAGCAAACTAAGCAGTAGAGAGACCTTGGCATATCACCAACGCTACAGAAGGAGACTTATTTTGCTTTCTTAAGCAAATACATTAATTAATAACTTAAAAAGCATGCATCTCTTGTGTTCTTGATTTTACCTAAATATATGCCATGAAATATATGATCTCTGTTAGTGAAAATGACTTTTCATTGAAAGGTTTTTCATTGTTATCACAGATCAACTTGATTGTATTTTGTAGAACACTGATCAAGCATAATATTATGACCACCTCTATTTAGCCTCTTCCGATCTCTTAAGTGTGCTTCATCCAAGTGTTTACTTCTGTCCTCGTATGTCTGTCATGGTTCCAGGTGTAGTCAGGGCCTCCAGTATATTCCCTATCCTAAGTGCCATCTTGTTGCTGTTGGGAGGGGTTTGTGTGGCATCCAGTCGGTTCTATAAGAGCAAAAGACATATCATTCTGGGAGCAGGCATTCTCTTTGTGGTGGCAGGTAAGACTGTTCTTAATCTAAATTTTTATCCACATTTTTACTACCGCTTTGGAGGGCCATACTGCAGTATATACATTCTCTTTACCAATTTGACCACAGATTGTCAATGCCGACTGACTTTGATGCGTTGACTGTTTGACCTCATTGAGGCTACTGGTACTGCTAGTCATTGAAAAGTCACTGGAAGATACAAAAAATCTAATTTAAAGCCGGAGCTAAATGTCCTAATGGTCAATTACCCAATGGATTAAAGTTTCCTTCAGGGGAAACAGAGATTAAAGGTAAACAGCAGACGTTTCCTTTGGGTCGATATTTGGATACCTTATGGCTGCAGCCAACGGCTTTCACCTGCTACTGAATACAAATAAATTGACAACAGCCCAGTCTAAATAAGAATGGATGAGTCTGAAAGCTAAGGAAATTCTGCAAGCACACGATTCAGCGGCTAAAATAAGTCATTGTACTCTGGTTGGCCCAGACAAGCCTCTGCTGCTAGAACAATTCAAGATGCAAGATTGATCTGACAGCAGTCTTTGTAATATCTTACACATCACTTGTTACTTTTCTTCACATTATTGACTGTTCCAGTCTAATCTAATTGGAAATACTTTTTGTTTTTGTGTGCTGTTGCAAATGTTACCGAAACAAACAAAAGCATATGGTGGTTGCAACAGTATTATTCCATTAGTTACAATACTTGATCAACCTTTGGCTGCAACTACAGTCGTAAAACTTCTCATCTAAGTATAGCTAGATCCTGATGTTTGGGGGAAAAAAATAATAATTTGACATTTATTTTTGAACTACACTGATTTGGCCCATGATTAATAATGCATTCATCATATTATCAAAATATTTAACTAAATTAAATAATGGGAAGGTTGTATTAAGTGTTAGGGACCATGGTAGAGCTTTGCGCAAGAGATTGCTGGTTCAAATTCAGGCTCTGCTATTCAGCCACTGTTGGTTCTTTAGCAAGACCCTTAAAATTGCAGTAATACAAACACTTAGATTTTACATAGTTTATACAATTATTACAAATATTTTATTGACTATTTATACATGAAACCAGGCCTGAGCAACATCATCGGTGTGATCGTCTACATCTCTGCGGCACTGAGCGACATCTCCCCAAAAAAGGATGAAGACAAGAAGTGGCACTACTCATACGGCTGGTCGTTCTACTTCGGCGGGCTGTCATTCATCCTGGCAGAGGTGGTGGGTGTGCTGGCAGTGAACATCTACATCGAGCGCAACAAGGAGCTGCGTTGTCGCTCCCGTGCTGATCTCTTCCGCAGCACCACATCCGCTGTGCTGCGCCTACCCTCCTACCGCTTCCGCCGGGGCCGTCGGTCCTCACGGTCCAGCTCGCGTTCCACAGCCGAGCCACCACGTTCACGTGACCCATCACCTCCCGGCCTGGCTGCCAAGAACTTTGGCCCACCGCTGGCAGCCGGGCCACCGCCTTTCTCTGTCGCGACATTACCCAACCCCCATACACATTCGGGAGGGGGAGGAGTCGGGGATATCTCAATGTACACTTTGGGCAGGGAAGGCAAGCCACCTATGTATGGAACAGTGGACCGTGCTTCACTCTACCAGCTACACAACTACTTCCCTACCAAGGAAGGAGCAGCAGGGACCGTCATGACTGGAACTCTGCCATCGCTGTCAAAATCAAACCTGGCTTCGTCGGGCAACGCGTCCTCTTCCTCCGGTCCAGGTGGCCAGCCACCCACGATTTCAGCTGGAAATACAGCTACCATGGAGAGAGAGAGGGAGAGGGGTCTGGGTACTCTGGATCGACTAGGAAAAGGTGACAGCTCCAACACTAATACGCTCAACAGGAGGACGACCCCTGTGTGACGAGGCTCAGAGAAACAAAGACAGCAAGAAAGCGGGGTGAATAAATTGAAAGGGGACTGTGGACTCTAAAGGCTCAAAAATCAACAAGAGCAAAAGGAAAAGGACACACGATAGATTAAAAATAATGAAACAGGCAGCAGGATGATCCAAACTGTGACAGGCAAGGAGGGTTAGAAAAAGGAAGCGTGGGAGGTGAAGAGAAGAAAGGGAGAATGATGGCTACTGAGCAGAGAAAAGGAAGATGACTCACAGGACTGAGAGGAGACCGAGACGAGCCGATCATCCTCCTTTTCTCTCCATATCTGTTTTCAAACATAGTGACTTTAGTCATTAGAGTTCCGTTTCGCACTTTTACTGATTCATGTTGAAATACTTGATGTGTGTAATGGTGGTCTTACATTGGGTTCTTAAACTCATCGATTCCAGTGCTTTATCAGGTTCTGCCTGTTACTTATTAAGCATTCCAATATAGTCCTTTCCATTATCGTTGATGTTCAGTTTGGGTTGCTACTTCTTTTCTTGTTGAGTTGCTAATTTAAACAAATGAAGTTAAACTGTGATTTTTACTTGCCCATGCTGACACTTTTTTATGATGTCATTCAGTGTCAGTCATGCGCATCCTTGTGAGATTTGTGAGATGATTATTATGTCAATATTATTTTAAATATTTATTGTATTAATTTTTTACAGAGATTAATCATACTCAGATGCGTGGAGGTTCCTTTCTCGTAATCGTATATGTATACGTAGTTAGATTTCATATAGATATATTATATTTGTTTAAATTATTAGATCAATATCCTTCATATTGTTATAGTGGGACGAACTGTTCACCAGGAATGGCGACTTTTAGGGGGAAAAACTGAAGAATGTGAAAATTAAAGACTTCAACATGAGCGAGGGGAGCAATACTTA
>JAYDZG010000015.1:5479264-5489735 GCA_034509265.1 Microcambeva bendego | reverse complement strand
GTGACAGTTGTAGCCTAGAGGTTAAGGTGATGGTCACCCCTCCCAGGCTGCGGTTGGACCTTTGAGCACGGCATGTAACTCTCAATTGTCATGCCTCTGTAAGTAGCTTTGAATAAAGGCATCTGCTCAGTGCTCAAAATGTACATTTCAAAAATATTGAAATGGTAAAGATGATGCATTTATTTGGGTCTGACATCAAAATATGCAAATGAGATAAATTATCAACATCTCCGCTTTTATTTCCAGGTATTTACATTCAGATCTGATATACAGTGCAGAAGATAGCACATTTTGTCTGAACCTAAACATATTAAGCATTTTAAACCACATAAGCAAAACATTGGAGCATGTGAATGTCAGTCTTGGTTTTTGCCCAGGTGTGTCCTTATATTTTTCAAACAACAGAGAGCGCTGAATGTCCACACTCAGTTTCAGATTTGGATGTAATTACCTGGAAATAAAAGCTGAAATGTTGATATTTATATATTTGTGTTTGAGATTTATGTATATATTAATGGATGAATTAAAGGGATTGGCCACTGTTCCAATACTTTTCGAGGGAAGTGTATATGTAGTCTTTAAAACCGAAGTACAAATATTTAAAGAAGGAAGTTGGAATATTTTGAGAATCGTAGACTAAAGTCTAATTATCTAACTATTTTTAGTTGTAATAAAAATTTAATTGTCGTTACATTTTATGAATAAAGTTATAATTCTTCAAGAAATAAATGTGAGATGTTTTGAGAATAAAGTTTGAATGAATTAATGAAACTAAAATTTATCAAACATCCCTTAGTCACCTTTACATTCTGGACACCCGTTGGCTATAATATTGCTACTTTATTCTTGTAATTTTATGACTTCTTTCTCTTCAGTTTACTTTCTGCCCCAAGTTAGGAATTCAAACAGAGACTTGATTGTCAAGACCTTTAGCCGCCCCCTACTTTTTTAAGTGTATTGAGATTTAAAAGGTGGAGATTTACAAAATACATATAACTGGTCTGTGAAAAGACTGGATTGTTCCAAATCTCCTAATGTTTTTAAATGTCTACAAATATGTGACATTAACCCTGGACCGCACAGAAGGTAGATTCCAATGTATTTCCATCCTGTTTATTTTGGTGCATGGCATTAACAACACTGTAAGTAAGGTATTTTTGTAATACCAAGAGAGATACATCGCATATAAAATATTAAAAATGATCAATTTTCTTTATTGAAATCTGAGGTGTTTATAGGTAAGAGAAATCAAACTAATCACAGGTATTTGCAAGCTGTTGTTCAGCCAGCTTCATTATCCTGTGGGACATGGCAGTGCTGTTGGTGCATGTTGCATGAATGAACAGAATGATGTGCTGTTTATCCAGAATGGCATAATACACAGAATGAAGATGATTGCCTATGCTTGGCTAGTCTGTACACAGCTCAGGCTCAACTAAACTATATGGTGGACCTTAAAGAGTAACTACACCCTAAAACATTATTTTTACATTAATAGATTATATCTATTACCCTATAAATAAAATACACCTGTCCTGTTTAAAATATGAATACATATTCAAAAAGTACAAAAGTACTCTCACTCTCCATGTTCTTTGTTGGCTAATAAAACCCAGCCGATATGTCACTGCATGGCACCTCCCAAAGTGTCCCTCACATTTTTCATACTTGAACTTAGGCTGAAATAGAGGGTGTAGTTACCTTTTAAGTGCAAAACAACAAAACAAAACACTGACCAACTAAAACAAACCAAAAAAGATCACTGAAATAAATCATCAAACCAATACACCAGAAAACGAACAATTAAGGTTAAAGCTACTTCAACACTTAAAGGCTAAGCACCAGCTAATATAAAAGTAACAAACATAAACACAAGCTAAGAATTCTAATTCCACTGTGTTTATCAAAGTTTTTTTTTTTTTTTTTTTACAAATTGATTAAATACGTCTTAACAGACTGGCACAGGCATCATGTGAGTGACGTAGATGATGGACCATTACTCAAGTGGCACTGTAGGTAGTAAAGGTTATGATAACATATTATTTTGATAATTCATTTTAGGACCATTACTTTCAGTTTAATGAATAACAGAAGTTCTTACCTGTAGGAATTCTCACTTCTGCCGAGCAGGTTTTTTTGCTTTTTGCTTTCAGGTGCAGTTTCTTCTCTCTCTGGCTCAAATCTGAATGATTTAATTTGATAACCAGTCATTCTGGCTTTTAGGGGAGGCACGGTTACTTAGTGGGTAGCACTGTCGCCTCACAGCAAGAAGGTCCTGGGTTTGATCCCCAGGTGCGACGGTCCGGGTCCTTTCTGTGTGGAGTTTGCATGTTCTCCCAGTGTCCGTGTGGGTTTATTCTGGGTGCTCCAATTTCATCCCACAGTCCATCCACGTCTGTGTTTAATATAAACTTGTGAAAAGATGAACCTTGAGTAATGAATAACCGTGTGTCTGTCATGATGTAACCAAAAGTGTAAAACATATTAGCTAAAATCCTAATAAACAAACAAACAAACCCTGACTTTTACTTCAGATTATCGTCCTCAAATTCAGAAATATTTTCAGAATCTGAAGACCCAGCACTGGAAAACTCGCATTCTAAGTCATTCAGAACTCTGTTCAATGGCACCAGTTGTCCACCAGTGACCTCACGCGGTAGTGTTCAAGAATTTCCATAGCGAGCTGGGGGTTTTCCATCAATTTAATAAAAAATGACATTTTAAAGCAAATTAAGCATGTTCTTTTATGCTAATTCATGCTTATATATTTCTGGTAGCTACATTAATGTGAATTCTTCAAAGAGGTATATTAGGTGATGCTTTGCCTTTAAATTTTAAACAGATGTAATGCTTTGGTAGTAAGTGCTTGTTGCTGATTGGTTAGATGGCCTACAACGGCTTAAAGTCTTCAAGCTGCAAATATTAGGGATCGCCAAAGCAGATCGTGATCAGCGTTATTTATTTGACATAGTTTTTATGCCGGATGGCCTTCATGACACAACCCTCCCTACTGATCCGGGCTTTGGACCGGCACTATAATGCATCAATAGGACATTTCAGTGTCTTCAGTTAACCTGAAGGGGAGGAAACCGGAGACATTGGGAGAACATGCAAACTCCACATAAAAAGTACCCAGACTGCAGATAGGCAGATCACTACCAAACAGTACTCACCACTCCTTACTCACCATGTCCAACCCTACTTATTGTTCCTCACCACAATAACATACTTCATTAACAGAAGATCTAAACAATCTAAGCAGCAAGCACCCATTCCATTTTAAACATTTTTTATTTGATCATTGTTCAGATTCATTGTTGTTTCTGTTCTCTGGTTTATAAATTTT
The DNA here is from genome assembly GCA_034509265.1 of Microcambeva bendego. Lineage (NCBI taxonomy): Eukaryota > Metazoa > Chordata > Actinopteri > Siluriformes > Trichomycteridae > Microcambeva > Microcambeva bendego. The sequence continues at coordinate 5,486,389 of JAYDZG010000015.1, read as the reverse complement.
GTTTGAGCTTTAGGGCCCCTGTAAACCCAGCACGAGTAACACTGGGGAGAGCATACATTTGGGTTTTTCTTTCACACTCCTGAATATAGATAGACATGATGATTTACTTTATGATGAAATAGTCAGAAGGTTCCATGGCGAAGCTGTAGATTCAAAGCAGGAATTCCCTGGCCAGGGCACCAGTCATCCCGGGCTTCAGCCAACCATCACCTCAATCATAGCCAACCATGTTTGTATAGACGGCCAGCCAGTCGGTAACACAGCTGAAACTTAAACAAGGATCTCGGTGCTGGAGTGTGAGCATATTAGATTCTGTTTGAGCCCATCTGTTGTCATTAGGTTTTATCTAACCCAGAAACTAATTTTCATAGTGTGATACTGAAATCAGATTTACTGAATCCTTACTTAGGACACAGAGGTGGACTGGGAAGGCATGGAGCTGAGAATTAGGCCTTGCTTGTTTGTTATAGAAGTCCAACCGTTTAATACATTTACTTGCAATCAGTCTTGTCCCGGCATTTTTGAAAGGTATTATATTACCTGCTCATTCACTGTTGGGTGCTGCCAGTGATGTGTGGTGCTGTGCCATGTTCCCACTTATTAAATTTAAGTTGGTACTGGATTAAGGTATATTTTAGGTCCTCCGGATCCTATATGATTGAGCCTTTAAGTACTTTTTGACAATTATTCTAGCACAGACCTTTTTAAATTGCATTTACTCCCAATTTTCTCCCAGTTTAGCGATTTTGTCCAATTAATCTTGTCTCTTTCCCGCAGAAACGATGACCTGTTAGTACCTGCAGCAGGCACTGCCTATTATTACCACCAGATGGCGCTAAGCCAACCGTCGCAACGCCGATTTTCGAACCGATGAGTTCAGAAACTCTGAGCGCTCCTTTTACTGCATTATTTTAACAGCAGTGTTATTTTTAGACAAATAATTTGTTTACCCAAGCATTATTTAACTTTCTGATACAGTTTCGATAATTCTGTCAGTCTATGAACACTTACTGGTAAAGGTGGCAGTAAGGTTGTAGCCTGAGAGCCTCATCACGTGACTGAAGCTGGATTTTTGCTCTCTCAGCATTACAGTGTCCTCGTGTCACAGATTTCTACATGTAGCTAAAAGACAGTGTATGTGTGCTACCCTCTTGTCCAACGCAGTACGATGTTACAGACCAGAACAATCATTTTTGCAGCATGATGTTGTGCCTGTAAGGACGACGGCTTGTGCATTGCTGCAGCATGGTGGGGTTTCTTCGAAAGATTGAAATTACAGAGAGAATTCTTGCTGTTTTGATTTTACAGAAACAAGTGACGTGCTACCTCCTGTTCTCTCTGTCAACTGCTGTTATTGGCTCCCTTCAGTTTGGCTTCAACACCGGGGTCATCAATGCACCCGAGCAGGTAAATCCGGATGTGTGAGAAAAATGACTTGCTTTTAACATACCATAATATCACAGATTAAGAAATGACAATTAACAGTAGCACCAGGTCAGGGTCATTGAGGTCTGGTCTCACCAGTGCAAGATAGAAATACTGTAGACTGGGCACCAGTACTTCACAGGGCTTCCACTCGCTATCCTCCCAGACATATCACTTATTTTTTGCATTCTACAAAACATTAAGGATTGCTGAAACATTTCATTCTGTTTCGGCATTTTAGCTTTATAAATGTGCAGTTTTTTAAAGAGACATCTTATCTCATATGTAGTTAATTTTGCTCTTGATTCAATCAAAAGTATTTCTTATCCGACTACTCAGTTCATCGCTGGAATAATCGATAGAATACTCGATTCCAAAAAGAATTGCTGCAGCCTTAATGCAGACCCTGAATAAGTGTGTTAGTTGTACTTAAAACATCCAAGTACAAAATTACAAATCATACAAAATGGACATTGGGGTTGATTATTTTGTCAAATTAGTGTAACCTGTATGTTCTCCTCGCTCTCTGTTTTGTCAGAAACTGCGTACATTCTTCAACAACACATGGATGGATCGTTATGGCAAGCCGATTGAGGATGGAGTGTGCACCATTGTGTGGAGCTTGGCTGTAGCCATCTTTAGTGTGGGTGGAATGGTTGGCTCCTTTTGCGTTGGAGTCGTGGCCGATAAGTTTGGCCGGTGAGTAAATCCACCTAATTAAACACCAATAATATTTTATTAACATGTGAAAACAACTTTTTTTTTGAGCCACTTTCAATTCTGGGATATCCTTACCCAATAAGGATGCATCCGAAGCTCTAAGCTTTAAGATACCTTAGTAGAAAGGATTTTAAGGCATCCAGAATTGAACAGCTAACGTCTCTGGAGCGTACATAGTAATGGTAAAATGCTGCCCACTTGTACAGCTTACTAGAGACTTAAATGTCAGCCTTAAGAGTACGCAATACAAAAAACCTCGTGATTTTTTTTTGTTTGTTTATTAGGCAGAATTAAACCACTTTGTGTTCTTTTGCTCTGCTTCATTTCTTTGTTTTCTTGTCCTTTTTAACCACTGTCTTTCAATCTATCAGCGTATAACCTCACACTCTTCATTCCCTTCTCTATCGCTAGACGCAAGTCCATGTTCCTGGTGAATATCTTGGCCTTGATTGGTGGAGGGCTGATGGGGTTGTGCACTATTTTCTCTTCCTTTGAGATGGTCATTGTCGGCCGCCTGGTTATCGGCCTCTTCTGTGGTCTTTTCACTGGTCTCACCCCCATGTACGTTGGGGAGGTTTCACCCACTCCTCTCAGGGGAGCTTTCGGCACACTGCATCAGCTTGGGGTGGTGGTAGGCATCTTGATTGCACAGGTGAAACATTTTATATGGTAACTTTGCCAATTTTCGAATAAACTAACTTTTAAACTGGTACTAAAACCTCTTTACACTAAAATAAGCTAACGTGTCTTTCCACGTTCTAACCACATGCAGATCTTCGGCCTGGAGTTTTTGCTAGGTTCAGATAAGCTTTGGCCAATTCTTCTGGCTCTAACCATTCTCCCTGCCATACTCCAATGCTTGTTGCTGCCTTTTTGCCCAGAGAGTCCCCGCTACCTCCTCATTAACCTCAATCAGGAGGAGCAAGCACGCAAAGGTGAGACCTTTAACACAAATTCATACTCTCGGTTTTCCACTCACGCTTTGCACGGCTCTTTATACAAGATGCAGCTCTGTATACACTGTGTGCACAATTATTAGGCAAGTGAGTATTTTGACCATATTATCATTCTTAGACATATTTTCTAACTCCAAGCCTGATAAACTTGAATGCTTAATGGATTTGTGTCTGTGCATTGACGGTGTGGCCTAAGGAAGTCAACACCCTATATCAAGTTGTGCACAATTACTTAAAGTCTCTCAGAGGGATGTATCACTAAGATATTGGGATTGGTTTCACAGGGGTAACTGGAAATGACTAGATTGATAAAAAGGAAATAATAATTAAAAATTTGTCTGCAGAGCAGTAATCACTGCTGCTGGTATACATACACAGCCGTGGAAAAAATAAGAGACCATTTTTTAGGGTGTGTGTTTGACTAAAATGAGCAGTGTTGTTATATGATGTGAATTAGAATAAGAATTATAATAGAATATAACAATTCTACTTTGTCCGCCAGTGTATTATGTATGCATAAAGATAGCACAATAAGTTTGTGATGTTCTTGATGTAAGAGCTTGAGATGAAAAGTGAGGTTTATTTTTTTTCTTGTAATATTCTCTAAATTCTGATGTTGTTTCCTGGCATCACATTATGAGCTCATCCTACCCTTCATTATTCGCCGGTTTCAATCCACCGCCGTTATTAGATTAATTAATCTGCTAACTGGGAATGAAAACCTCTTAGTCTTGGGCACTGTACTACACCACAAATATGTATTTGCTTCTCATTTGGTGCAGACATGAATGCTCACCCTTCTAAATTGCTGTGAATCTGTAAGAGATTGTATTGATCGCATCATAATATAATATAAAATTGAACGTCATATGGGCATATATTCAGATGTTGTTCAAACTTTACTGCTTTAAAAGTTCTTAAAAGGTCTTACCACAAGATTGTGCAGGGTGAATGTGGGAATCTGTGCCCCAGGACAAAGTACAAAGCAACGTTTCGTTGCATGAGAAAAAAATGGAGAACCGGATAGCACAGTCGTGTCACAGCAGGAAGGTCCTTGGTTCAAACCCCAGGTGGACCGTTTATACATGGGTTTAGGGATAGGCTTCAGCAACACCCCCCTCCTTCCCCAGCGACTTTGCTAAAGTGAGTAAGTAGTGTAGCATGACCACAATGGGATCTGACACAGCATGGGTCAGCGACCAAATGCATGAAAAAAGGCAGTTCTAGTCTAGCACTTATGGTAATGGACCGGTTATCAGTCTCTGATTCAACTCCCACTACTGCCAGGTTGTCACAGTTGGGTTCTTTGAGCAAAGCTCTCAACTCACAATTGCATAGATTGAATGCTGTACACAATACTGTAGGTTATTTTGAATACAATTGTCAGCTTTAGTTGTAGCCTAGTAGTAAACGAGAAGGATTGGGGATCAGAGAGTTGCTGGTTCAGCCCCCATCACTCCCAAGGTGCTACTGTTGGACTCCTGAGCAAGGCTCTTAACCCTTAATTGCTTAAAGCTATCTGCTAAGTGATGCAGATGTAAATGTTATGAGAGATTTTTAGTATCTGCCCTGTGTCTCACTCTTCAGCACTGGTCCGTCTGCGAGGCTGCGAGGATGTCTCAAAGGACATGCAAGAAATGAAGGAGGAGAGTGCGAAGATGAACATGGAGAAGAAAGTAACCATCCCCGAGCTCTTCCGCACTGCCACCTACCGCCAGCCCATTCTCATCGCCATCATGCTCCAGCTCTCCCAGCAGCTGTCCGGCATCAACGCTGTGAGCAAAGTCCTTAGCATAACACCCCAGGCGGTACAGTCAACATGGCAGACCAGCGGCTATCTAACTCCTGTTTATTGTACTTCTCTTCTCTTCAGGTGTTCTACTATTCAACTGGAATCTTTGAGTCTGCCGGAGTCACCAAGCCTATCTATGCGACCATCGGAGCTGGAGTTGTGAACACTGTGTTCACCGTGGTATCTGTAAGTACACACGCATTAGCACATAACATCCCAGAGCAGCGGTCCCCAAACCTTTTCTGCTCTGCCCTTGTTTTGTAGATGAGAGTAAAAAGCCGTAATTCCTATCACTAGTACATTTGCCTTGCTGCGCCCCTTCCTTCAATAGCTCCATCTTGGCTACTGCCCAGATTGGTGAGCTCTAGCAGGCACAGTTGGAAAAATGAGCCTCCAGTCTGCCAGTCTTAAAAGAACAGACTATTGGGGTGGGGTATAGCACCCAGGGTGCCTGAACAAAAGAGACGTGACTCCATTCTTAAAGCCGACGCCATGTGCTAATCTACCGAAGTAAGGGAGAATAAAGGATGTGATATTCACCCTCCTTGGACGATTGAGCTCACAGCATCAGACAATCAGAAAATCTGAATAAAACATCCTAAAGAACATATAAACATTTGTGTGTTATTCTTATCTCACACTTCTTCTCCTGACAGCTTTTCCTGGTTGAAAGAGCCGGACGGAGGACTTTGCATCTGATTGGTTTGGGTGGCATGGCGATCGGTGCCCTGCTGATGACCATCACCCTTCTGTTTGTATGTCAAGCATTTTGTTCACTCACTTGATGTTTTTCAATTTAAGATCGTCCACAGTGATCACAGCCTGTGCTCGTTCCTATCTTCAAACAGGACTACATCGAGTCTCTGAGCTATCTGAGCATCGCAGCAGTGTTCGCCTTTGTGGCTATGTTCGAGATGGGTCCAGGGCCTATCCCATGGTTCATCGTGGCTGAGCTTTTCTCCCAGGGGCCACGCCCCGCTGCCATGGCAGTTGCCGGTTGCTGCAACTGGACAGCCAACTTCCTCGTGGGCATAAGCTTCCCTAAACTGTCTGTAAGTGATGTTATTGCTTTATTGGTGAATGTGCTAAAGTCAGACCTTATTTGCTATTGCAAGGGCAGTAGAAGCCAACGGCAGGCCGGCAACCAGCAGAGTAATGGCAGAGAGCTGGTTTCATGACATTACAGTAATAGCCTGTTAGGGATTAATTGCTTTGAACGTATAAGGTATATTTTTTCTCAAGGGCCACGTTCAATGACCATTACAAAGCCAAGGGCCAGTTAATTACTTTTGTTATTCTTATTATTATGTACTAATGTATCATTTTTATTGTTATGGAATTAGGCAGACTTGACTGCACTCAGCATTTAATGGGAAAAGGTAAAATTCCACACTGAACAGAACTGTCTAATAACTTTTTGTATTTTAGCACCACTCAGGTTTTACGACTTGTGCCTAGTTCACACAACACGGTTTTCACACATACTCTGATCTCTCGCTACATGCTGATGAACCTTTGGACGTGAAATCATTATTTAGTCCGTCGTCACTTCTCACAGTTGCTTTCGTGAAAAGAAAACGTAGTTTTTAGACCAGAGAAGCTAGCCTGCGATTATAGTTGCTAATGGATTGTGTAGTGTGAAACCCCTCGTCCCCAGTCAGTAGAGGTTCTTGTTATTTGACAAGCGAGCGTGTTGTGCCACCTCGAAACCCGATGTTGTAATAACCGGACAGCTACAGGTTTTTGTGTTGTACAGTACCAGTAACTTGATGACAGCGAGCCATCGGTTGAGCTCTTGTGGCACATGGGCCCCCTATTTCTGAACCCTGATATAACGTTTGATTGAGGCATTTCTAAACAGTCAAATAAATTCAGAATGCTTTTCGTACTGAATTCTTTAGTTAATCATTTAATCACTTTCTGTGTGGAGGGCACTCTCACTCAATTTGTGAGATTTGTGTTCATCCATACATACCGATTGTCTTCTCTGGGAAGGATGGGATCTTTCAGCAAGACGATAACAATTGGCCTTGAAGAGCATAAACTAGGACCTCCAAGAACAATAGAATAGAATAGAACGCCTTTATTTTGTCATTACACATATACAGATGTGCAGTACAATGAAATTCTTTTCTTCGCATATCCCAGCTTTTTTAAAGCTGGGGTCAGAGCGCAGGGTCAGCCATTGTACGGCGCCCCTGGAGCAGTGAGGGTTAAGGGTCTCGCTCAAGG
>JAYDZG010000015.1:5422007-5449145 GCA_034509265.1 Microcambeva bendego | reverse complement strand
GCTAACTTTTTTTTAATCCAAACTGATCTTGCTTTGCAGAGTATTATGTTCTAACGCATATACAAACACATTCCAGAAATTAAGAAATATGTATTTTAAAAAAAGAAAGAAATATTTACTGCAACATCAATGCGTTCAGTTTCCACACCATTAAAACGTCACATTAATAAGAAAAGTGATGTTGGGGCGAAGTGCTTTTTTTGGAGTATGTTGCAGGCATCTACAAAATACATTTAAGCTGGTCAGTGAAACATTATAAATGTTTTAACAAAGATGCAATATAATGACATATTCTTTTTAAAACTGCATATTACAATATGCCCCAACTTTTCTGGGTTTGTATTAAATATTCCAGTCAACTGCATACTTTCATTGGATAATTTGTCAAATTATTCTACACGTACCAGACCAAGTACTGCTTTACAGTTTTAGACAACAAAACATTATAACACAATCAAACGTTTAATGCTAGTCATTGTACATTGTTTTTCCTCATAGTTGTACTGATGTGTGGGTGTGTGGTGCCCTGTGAAGGAATGTTGCCCTGCAATAGCTGCAGTGTTTGTCCCAGGTCACATCAGACCAGGACACTGAACAGCCCAAATACATAAAACTTATCAAGTATTTAACCAACTGAAAATGCAATAAAAACAAGAAACATAATTAAATCTATAATACATAATAATAGTGCCGCAGAATGTTAGAAGTTGTCGAGCAAGTTGTGGTTAGATAAACTGAATGGATGAATAATCTAATCTTAATGATAAGAGTATCAATAGTTTTGCTTTTCATTTTTACTTTTACTTTCTTCGAGATTAGTTATCATTGCTGTTCATGTTGGTTTTTATGATATATGTTCAGCTTAAGCATCTCTGGCATCATTCCAATATTTTACATCAACTGCTAGTTTGCACATAGTCAGCTCTTTGCTATTTTAAAATTTATTTTTATTACATTACCTCATTATGTCTGTAAATCCTTAGGTTTAGATCATGAGTAAATTAACAATATAACTCCATCACATTAAAAAAGCAATAAAGAATGAACAAAACATTAGTTAGCCTTAAGTTTTAATGAATGAAGGGTGTCTTTTTGGAGATGTAATATTTACCATCATAACATGATTAGAATTCGTTATTCTTTGCTTTTGGATGTATTTGTGTGCAAGGGCATTCACCATTTAACAATGTGTCAGAAGAGAGCAACTTTAAAGGGGCTTGCAGCTGTGCATTATTATTTTTTTAAGCGGGTTTTAATACAAGTCGTAAATACATATCAGAGCACCGGTAGCCTAGTGGATAGAGATTCAGGCTAGCAATTAAAACACTGAGCGTTAAAAGATTGAAGAATTACATTCTATACAATATATTAGTTTGCTCTTTGAACATTTACCTGAACATAAAGATTGGTGTCATGTATATACATCCCCTTCCGGGCATGTATATACACCAACTACATTTACTAATGTATCGTTGTGCATGGAGCGTCAAGGCAGGCCATCTGAGCAAATGTTGCTCAAATTGCTGAAGAAGTTAATGCTGGTTCTGACAGAAAGAATACACAGTGCATCACAGTTGCAGGGCTGGTTTTGGCCAAAGGGGGATCAACACAATATAAGGAAGGTGGTCATAATGTTATGCCCAATAGGTGTGTCTGCATGACGTAAGTAATGTGTTATTTCAGACCCATGAGTTTCCAGTTGGTGGTGTTGATTAATAATAATGGAGAGGTCTAATTAAATATTGGCTAATTCCGACTCCGAATATTTTTGTAAATTATTTCTTCTTTCTTTTTCAGTCACGAGAAACAGGACACTGAAGAGGTTGTTCAGTTACAGGAAGGTAGGTCATTTTTAGTCCCCTCGAGAAAACTTGGTGCTGAATTAAAATGAAAGCGCATCTACTTCTCGAAATGTTCATCCATCTGACTTTGCGTTATAAAGCAGTCATGTTTATTTTGTATTTAAGTATGATACAACCTGTGTGTGTCTCAGGAGAGGGCGTGGGTGCAGAGGAGTCAGCCGCCGTCACCATAGCAAGCGCCCAGCAAGCCGCAGTATTTGCTGACCCCAATGTCCAGTACCAGTTCCGCACAGAAAACAGCAGTGGGCAGGTCAGTAGGACCTTTGGCTTTACTACTACAGAATAGGGAGGTTTTGCAGGGGTCAGGAAGCGGTCAGAGCAAACCACTGACTCTGGAAGCAATAAATGTCTTCCTGGAGGGGGGTTTCTCTTCCTTTAGTCTTCAGGAAAGACACAGGGAAGAAATAAGTTTTGTCCTTTTGTGTATCAGATAAGAGAATTTAGGTTGAACAGATCAATCTGAACAGATAGCTCCTGTCTGCATGGACAGAATTACCCATAACAAAGACAGCTACCAACAACGCCAGTCAAAAAATGTCTCTCTTTTCAAAAATAAATAAATAAATAATCTGGATTGGCTGTTGCCGGACCTGCGATCTCTGCCTGCTGATTGAGTTGTGGGATAATGCCTCAGGGTGAGGTTCTAAATACACAAAGCTGATCTGCGTATGGACTTGCCTCATGCAGGTGAAAAGAGAGTCATATCGGTAAAGGGTAAGAGTAAAATCAGGGTAGGTGGACAAGACTAGATTAACAAGAACATTGAGGTTGAGTTTCCAAACCCAATCCGGACTCACCTGAATAAATTGGAAATTACACGATTGAAAGATAAGGGGGATGGATAATTAAATGATTGACCAATTTACATAAACATAGGTTAAGGTGTTTTATTTAACATATTCTTTACATTTGATGAAGATGACCACCGAGCAATTTCACAAGATGGTCAGAAGAGGAACTTGTGCACTACTGGGCATGTGATGAGGCATCCACATGACAACATTGAGGACAGTGTTGTGATGTTTTTGGTCCAACCCTGTTTCATCCATTGTACCTTTTTTTACAAACACACAGCCAATCGTGTTCCTCTGTAGACACCTGGTCAGCTGATAACACAGTACATATTCAAACTTGATCTTGAGATTTCTTGTTTTCTCACAGATCCACACTAGTGCCATCAATGGCATGAATACAATATTTTAATTTTATCGTGGTTAGTGTTTTTTACTCCATAATAAGTGAATTTTGTAGTTCTTACGAACTTGCTTCGTCGTCTGTCAAATGCAGGTGGCGTATCGTGTCGTCCAGCTAACGGAGGACCAATTGGAGGCAGCTGGTGATGGAGGTGCTGCGGTCAGCATCGTGTCTACAGCCTCTTTTGCTGGAGCCCAGCAAGCAGTTGCACAGGTAACAGTCAAGTCACATTATTATGACCAGTTTTGACATCTCGTGAGCAGATTTTATGTGTACGTAAGGTGTGGGGGGGGGGCACTTTTAGTACGAATCCATCCAGGCAGATCATGTACACCCATACACGACAAAGCAATTCAAAACGGCTAGAAATGTCATACATTAATTAGAAGAGCATGACCAAGACCTCCAAGCATTACCCTGACCCCCTGATCCTCCATGCCTGAACCCAGCCATGGCTCAAGATTCATGGGACTCTTCAGTTCTTTAAAGACAAACATGTTCGGCATGAACAGCATTCAACCTTCATTATAATGGTTCTAGTTTTGGAATAGCGTATCGAGAAAAAACTCTCTCCTTTCTATTCCTATAAGGCTGTTATCCAGAACCCGTTCAGTAATGGAGGCAGTCCGGCTGGTGAGACGGTGGGTGGGGAGACACGCTTCGCTTACTTCCCAGCTGCTACAGTCAGCGATGGTACAGCGACCGCAGTTTCGGTGCAGACAGCCGCAGACACCGCACTCGCCCCAGCGACAGGTTGGTTCACTAGCACTTCGAACTCCCATACAGAAGGGATTGATGCACTGTGTGTTGGAACGTTCACTTCATCGTTATATTAAAGGATTCATTCATATTAAAAGTAATTTCCTTTGGGATCAATACATTTTCTGTCTATCTAGCTCTATCTGCACTACTAATTAGTTGCAGTCATTTTCTAGTGGCCAAACTGCTAGTGGGTACTGACTGAACACCCCTTTGATTTTTACCAGGTCATCTAGCCAAGATTTGGACCTCATCAAAGTCATTCAGGTCTTCGTGCTGCTCATATGCACTGCATTCAACAAATGAACTACAATACACAATAGCTATTATCTTTAATGAAGAACGCATTTTACATTTAATCCCTTGTACATTAAAGTAGAACATATTCAAACGTACATAGTTTAAATATCGATCTAACGAGTCAGTTACAAACATAATGAATCTATTCAATCTAAACAGCAGAGGTTGCTTCCGTTATTCACTTTGTCTAGTTGATTGCACAATTTGTGCTTAATTCAATATTTTTACATTGTTTTTACTCATTATTTAGATAAATACAAGAAAACTACAAAACAGTGTTTTATTTTAAAGATAAATAACCAATAATAAGGACACTTTAGCATAATTTATCTTCTATTTCATTTTGTTTAAAAAAAAAAATTAATCTCATTAAATGTTTTTTAAAGATTCACTAAATGTCTACATCATTTAAACATCATTGGGTGAAGGAGAAAATTTAACTCAACACTCTATATGGTTTGTTTTCCTCTTTTCCATCCAGGTCAGTTTTACGTCATGATGAGTCCTCCAGATGTGTTACAAACGGGCACACAGAGAACTATTGCCCCTCGTACACACACTTACACAACGTGAGTATGAGCTATAGTCTAACATTCATAATAAACATTCATGTTTAGTTTCGCTTTCTGGACAGACATTCAGTGTAATATATTTTACTCTGTATACTGAGGTCTATGCTTATTGAGTGTTCCTGTATCCATGTATCCTAAATTGTAGTAGTTGCTAGTGTTTGTTTTGTTTCGAACTTTCAACATGTGCAGTGTGGGACTTGAGTGTTACAGATAATAACACCACATGATTCTCATCTTCCTGTCTCCCTTGTGCAGAAAGATGGATGGCCCAAGAGCGCCACGTGATGAGAGGAGGAGGGCACAACACAATGAAGGTATGTGATCAGCATGAAGGAGGCTTTATTGAAATGTGATTGTGCTGTACACAGAATGTGTTAGTCACACTGTATGGTTCCATTAGTATTTGTCATAGTTTTTTCTTTAGTAGATTGCAATCTAATGTCAATATTTTAGCTTTTAAATGCTGATGTTTTTTTTTTTTACCATAGTTGGACACCTTGAACTAAATAAAGCGCCGTTCTTGAGTTTCCAATGGTTTCTTCACGTTAGCCCGCAGAGGGTTCCAAGTTCAGTAACATTATGTAGGGGTTAAACTATTGCAACAATAATAATTAAATCTCCTGCTATTCTGAAAGAATATTTTGCTCCTTCATTCAAATAATAATGACTTATAATCTGCTAGCACTGCATCACTGAGATTCTAAGCTCCTGTGTTCGTAAATCAACTATATATAGCTTACAGTCAGTCGAGCACCCCTTAGCAGGCAAACTTGGCTAATGTCTGCTGAAAACAAAATTGTTGCAGTCTGCTGAGTGCGAAAGGCTTGAATAAGAGGGTCACTTCTCAATGATGGGTTTGGTAGTACTGCACACACACATCAATGCGAATGTGTGTAAGGTGAATTTACACTCTGCTTGGATGCCGGCAGGGTCCACAGCAGCGGATTAACATCTCAAAATTGAGAGAAAGAAGGGGGCAAATGCAGAAATCTTTGTTTACTATTCATCGTTTCTGTTTGCAGTGGAAAGAAGAAGACGAGACAAAATTAACAACTGGATAGTCACATTATCCAAAATCATCCCAGACTGCAACATGGACAACACCAAAACTGGAGCGGTATGTACAGGCACACAGTTCTTTACTTAACACCTGGGTGTCTTTGTTCCAAATAGTTTTGTTTGTTACAGAGTAAAGGTGGAATCCTGTCTAAAGCATGCGACTACATTAGAGAACTCAGGCAGAGCAACCAGAGACTTCAGGAGAGTTACAAAGAGGTCGACAGAATACAGGTGGATAACGAGCTCCTAAGACAACAGGTAAATCAATAAAAAGCTAATGCTACAGTACTGAATTTTTCCCAACAAATAAGCTTTTTGACAAGGACTAAGTTGCGAGACGGCTAGACCACTTGTGGGGTGTTCCTAAAAATTATCTAAAAATAAAAAGTCGTGGGTGGCCATGGCTCACTGATGCACACGGGGAGCAAAGGCTGGCCCAGTCGATCTGATCCGATTAAAGAGATGAGCTCTGATGAGGTCCTGATTTGAAAAGTGTCAGAATCAGGAAGATGGTCATAATGTTCTGCACGATCAGTGAATAGAGACATATTCGTTGTAGTATTGGTGTGTGTGTGTGTATTGTATATAAATAGATAAATATTATCTGATTATTGGTTGATGACTTAACCCACTCTCTCTCTTCAAGAGGTTGGTCCACCCGCTAGTCTTCTTAGATAAGTCAAACATTAATGACACGATGACCCATCTGTCCACATACAAACGTTCAAACCTTAAAGTATTTCAAAATTGATCTGCATGTTGTTCTCTTTCAGATCGAAGAGCTGAAGAACGACAATGCACTGCTCAGAGCCCAACTCCAACAGCACGGCCTTGAAATCAGTGGTGACGCCATCTCACAGTGACACACACCTCTCGATACCCTGCCACAGACTCCAAATGTTTGATCGTCCAGTAGAGTAACAATAGCTTTCTTTCTGATCATACAACACTGTCAGGAAAGCAAAAACATCTATTGGACCAGAATCAAACGAGCACACTTTTTTTTCCTTTCTTTCATCCGTCTTCATCACCTCTGAGAACTCGACGCGTCGGAACTTGGCAACAAACAGTATCACATCCCACTATGTGACGTAAACGTGCTTGCATTGGACTAACTTGTGATTTTCAGTTTTCGACTTCTGCTTTATTTTATCGCTTACTGTTCCCTCAAGATCATCTTTTTGTTTTAAAGTCGTGGGGTTCAGCTTCTCTTCCCCGTTTCCTAATGCCATTCTTGTAAATGTTACTACTGTCTCGGGAATGAGAGAGTTTTGTCTACGTTATTTATTAGATCACAGAGAAGTTGAAAGAAAAAAAAAACTTTTGTAGAGTGAATGCTGTGAACGCGTTGTGGTCACAAGAGAATTGAGATGTAGCATCTCCTGGATGTAGCTGGCTCAGCATTAACCACAAATCATTCGCTCCTTTCAAACTCATTATTAGCTCAGGGTTGAGTGTCGAGTGCTTCGGCTGAGGTATTTTGGATCCGTGTGACCTGCCATCCCGACTCCTTCTTCAAGTAGCTACGTACCACCAGAATAAAACAACGGACTGGGTGCGAGATGACCAGGCTGTGTCCGAGTATGTATATTGGAGGAAATGCTAGTCTGCATTGAAATGCTTCCTGATAACCACCTCTCCCACCTGTACCTGCCTTAAAGATGACTGCAAATTGCTTTGGCATGTTAACAACATAGGAATGAATAAAAACCTAGTGGAAAAAAAAACTTTATTTGCATTGCAGTGTAAATAAATCACAGTCAATCAAACCTGTCTGACAAATGCAGAATTACATGAGTGTTTCTGGATCAACTGTCACTTCATTGATCCACAAATGACCTGTGATTTACTAAAAGTCCAGTTGTACTGTGACAGAAATAAAAAGGCAGTTATTCACATACAGAAATGAGTAAACAAAAATAATAATAATAATCATTAAAATTAAAAACAAAGTTTTAATCTGTATTGGTCTCACTACTGACCACTTTTTATTACTAAAAGTAAACAGGTTTGTACTGTATGGCAGCTTTATGAGTAGAGAAAAAAATGCAATCAATACCAGTTTTGGGTTAACATCAGATGTGTGATAACATGTGTAATCACACTTATTAAAGCAGTCAGAGGGGTAAACTTCTCCATATTTGCAAAAGCCTTGTGTTTGAGGTCACGTATAAAGGCTGCTGTGAATTTTTAGAAGAAATGTTTTTATCAGAAACATTTATCTAGTCTGTACATTACTTGTTGTATAAGCCACACATATAATTGTACATATGTAACCCATCTATTGCTTCTCAGATGTTGTCCCATGACCTTTTATCAATCCAATAGCACTCCTATAAGCCCCGTCACTGACCATGTCACTCAGGTAATGCCCCATTCTCACTGCAGTGAAGCTATCAAAATAACAACAAGGTGGTGTCTTGTACTGATATAAATGTAGTGTTCGTGAGGCTTTCATAAATCTTGGTATGATGAGGGAAGTATTATTCTCTGAAAAATTAAAGTCCAATGTTAAGAACACATAACTAGACCTACAAGTGCTGTTAGCCTATGTCTAACAATAAAAAAGCTTTTATGTGGAATGATATTTAAAATTCTTACCGTTCTAATTTGGCAACCCAGCACAGCTGAGAAATGAGTTTTTGAATCTTTGCCGTGCTTTCAACCAGGAAGCAGGTGCAATATTGGTCAAGCAGTGATTCCTCATCCAATGAATATGCTTTTCCACTATTCTGTGTGATAAGACACGGCTGAGAAGCTCAAAAGTATATTTAATGAACATTGCTTGCATATATGTGAATCCTTTTGACTGTTCTCATTAGAGGTCACTAAAGTGGTTTTTATGCCGGATGTATTCCCGCTGAGTTATTATTTTAGTGTCCTTAGGTGACAGGGTTTATGAATAAGTGAGTCTGTTATGGTCCTGTAATGGAGTAAAATGCTTTCCAGGGTTTTTTTGTTGTTGTTGCAGCCTTTGTTCCTGAAATAGGTTTCACTCTTGCCATGATCCAGATGAAGCAGTCATTAAGTCTTCTGAAAAGGTTCGAGTTTAAGTTCTAGTTTCTGTCTGTGTGGAGTAGCCACCCAGAATCCCCTTTTGTCGTAATTTGTAGATTCGCTACTTTAAAAGTAGCTAAAATTTATAATAACCAGGCTGCTGTAGGGACAGAACTGGACCAAGAAGAGGTAATCCTTTTCACAGGCAGTGTCACTTCCTCTCAGATCTACAATCTTGTCATGAGGTGTGTCTGGAGTTCCCATTGCTGGTTCTTGCCCCCATCAGGATGAACCTTTAATAATGGTTGATTGAATATATAAGTCCACCAAATGGTGACTAAAGGTGGTGCCTTACAGTTCCATTGTACATAGCTCCAAGGTCCTAGTTACTGACTACAAATATTGGGGTTTTCCATGGGTTGCCGGTGGGGACTATTTTACCCACATTTAAAGCAATTGGCTGCAAGCAATTGGTTTTGCTCAATGATGGACTATGATCCATGATTTAAGCTTTGGGCCCAAGGCAGCCCAAGATCCAGCTATTTCTGAAGATGACTGAATGAAGGAGCTGCATCTAGTTGATGTTGACTGTTTTCACCTGTGGTTACCAGATGGACTCGGGTCTCTGTATTTTTTGGTCGCAGCGACCAGCAGGGTGCAACACTGACTGTTTTTGCACTTCAGTACGTGAACCTTCTCCCTAATTCCTTTCACGAAGCCACTGATCGCACTCCGCACTGTCGCCGATGAAAAGTAAAAGATGACTGGGTCCAGACAGGCGTTTAGAGTGCTAGAAATCAGAGCCAGTTCTCGCCAATCCTCGCTTTCTGCCCGGACGAAACCCACCACGTGTGAGGCATTGTAGGGTCCGAAACAGACAGCGAACACCACCAGGGTCCCCAGGGCCAGTCCGATGGCCCTCAGCCTACGCCGCCGACTGATGTGGGGCAGTCGGGAGAGGATTTGAATGAAGTTGATGTAGCAGAAACCACAGATTAGAAAAGGAATGCAGAAAAGAACCAAGAAAAGCTCCAGACGGACTGGCAGCAGAATGTTCAGCTGCTCTTGAGTAAAGTTATTGTAGCAGATCTTCTCCGAGGGCTGCAGCCCACTGCCGTTCACACTGCTGCTATTTGATGGCAAAAATGGCACAATGTAAACAATGCTGAGGTTCAGACCCCCGACGAGCCAGAAGACCACACTAGCAATCACGGCATAGCATGGCCGGCGATAAACTGAGTATTGGATGGGAAACGCGACGCCCAGATACCGCTCAAAGCCGACGCCGGTCAAAAAAAGTGTACTGATATAAATGGTAGAAAAGAACATAAAGCTGCTGAGGGGACACAAGTCTTCAGGCATGGTCCAAATCATGTCGTCGTGTGCCTCCTTCATCTTGAAGGGCAAAAAGGCCAGAAAGATGAGGTCGGAGATGGTAAGGTTCAGCAGGAGGATGTCGATGGGAGCCGGTTTGCGGTGAACCTTGCGACAGAAGGTGCAGAACGCAAGGATGTTAGCTGGAAGCCCAAAAAGGAAGGTGAAGAAATAGACGGGCAGAAGGAGCTGGCTGACCAACATGGTGCTGATTTTCACAAGGATCAATCAATGGCAGCAAATCTAGAAAAAAAGGTGGTTTAGTAGTTATATTCATTTTGATAACAACTTTTTCCTGATTAGAGTGAGTAGGTCTGTATTCATTTGAAAACAAGGTACAAATGCACCATATACACGTTACTAGTCTATTAGGAAACATTACAAGCCAAGAGGCTTTCTAAAGGATCCATTCTACCTTCTGCATGTTCTGGGAGGTAGGAGAAAATCAAACTAGATGCTGTTGATGTTAATGATGTTTAAAACTAAATCCAGTCCAGTTGCACAAGCAATACAAACTATGGTCTATAAAGTTATGTTATACATTTGGCGCATTCCATTTATTTCAATTTTCCTTACAAGTAAAAAAGTTGTTCTAACAACATTAATTTTGAGGAAGAAATGTTTACCTGCTGCCTAATTCATCTTACCTGCTAACAAATACAGCTGTGTCAATTGTATAGGCTTTTAACCTCACTTACTTATTAATTGGTATCTAATTATACAGACAAAACATGCCAAATTATTAAAACTCACCATGAAAAACAACAATAATTTCTGGAGTGATGCTGCCTGAAGAGAGGATGCGACCCATGTATCCTCGGCTCAGTCTAAGGGATTCTGACTAGCTGATAGTGTTCCAGGGTGGATGGGATGAGTCTGCATGTGGAAATTTAATAAGTTGTTGGCATAAGCTTCACGCCATAATGTCACGAAACAGCGTTGCTCAGCAACCTCTTTGAACCTGGTCAATGTGAAGAACACAGGAAGTTGTCATAAGCACTGTTAGTATAAATAATTATAGCTGTTATACTGCAAGTCTAATACAACTTACCTCCGGTAGCCGAGAGCCTATCGCTAATGTGTGTTTGTCTTTTCGTTCTTGGACATGCTGCGTTTGTTTATCCAATCATTGTATTATATAAATAACTCATCGGGATAATTAGAAACAGTGTAGAAAGTGTTATTCATTTAAATTATTATAACTAGAAGAATAATTTAAAACATATTACCATAAGTATATAGACACCTGACTGCAAGCTTCTTGGACGTAAAACCATAGACATTAACACTGTATGAAGCTGGCATAACTCTTCTGGAAAATATTTTTAGGAGACTTTGGTAAAAGCATTTTTTAGCTGATGACGAATAATATCTATCTTAAATGAGTTTGTGCTTCATTCTACAGTCCATCCTGGTGCAGCCTCTTCTATAGGAAAATTAGACATGCATGTCCAGTTGTCTCAATGATCTTAAAAAATAAGATTAATCAGACCAGCCATCCTTCTTCCATTTCTCTCATGTCCATTTCTGATGCCTGCATGATTTCGATTGTAGACCGGAACCAGCAAGGGCAGTTTGACTGGTCTGCTCCTACATAACCTCATACAGTTTAATGCAATGTGCTGTGACTCATTCTGTGCCCCAGAAGCTCTTCTCTTGGTCCGTACCAAACAGCCTAGCCTTTCGGTCCTATGGCAACAGTAAGTTTTGGCTGTCAAAAATCTTGTCAGCAGAGTTTCCTTACTAAAATCTTGCAGGTCTTCATGCTGCTATTATCTGCCACATTGAAATGGACATGTACAAGTATTACCAAAAGAGAATTCCATTAGGGCGGCACGGTGGTTAGGTAGATAAGCACTGTTGCCTCACAGCAAGAAGGTTCAAGAAGGACCAAGAAGGTCCTATGTTTGATCCCCAGGTGGGGTGGTCCAGGTCCTTTCTGTGTGGAGTTTACATATTCTCCCTGTGTCTGAGTGGATTTACTCCAAGGGCTCCGGTTTCCTCCCACAGTCAAATAATTTGATTACTGATGAGACTTATGTAGTGAATAACAGCTTACTGTCACGAATGTAACCAAAGTGTGGAACATGACATTATAATAATCAAATAAACAGGGACTGCCATGCATACATTTTAAAACCTGGTTTTGAAAATGGGTGAGAAAATAAGTACGTTTGTGATAGTCTGTGGGACCAGTCCATGATTTATTTCCACTTTGTGCCCATCTAAGTGGGTCTACTTAAGACTCACTATGCCTCTTATAAAATGTATGCAGAAAATGAGTAGTTTTATTTAATATTATTGGTAAGCTATTCAGCATTTAGTGCACTACCGGGTTCCAGAGCTGCATTGTGTTGCAAATGAAGGCAAATAAAAGTTTCACATTGATCTTGATGATGAAGCAATTATAGAACAACCGAATAAATAAAGGGAGAGAGAGAGAGCGAGAGAGAGAGAGCGAGAGAGAGAGGAGAGGCGGATCTTCACCTAAAGCAATAAGGAAACTGTATTTTATGGTCCTCTATACTTGATTTGCTTTCAGGAAAACAAGGTCTAAATGCACATACTCATCTATTCTTGATTTGCTTTCAGGAAAACAAGGTCAACACAAGGTCAACACATACTCAACACAAGAAGAAACAGTGCCAGTAGAACTTCACTAGAAGCTCTAATTACTTTATAAACAGGACAAATGTAAATCATCATGAGAACAGACATGATCGTGAGAATAGACATGATCACTAGCCGGAACTGAGCCAGTTCACATGTGCAAATTACTTCATAAATGAGGAAATCTGATTTTGGCAATATTTATGACCTTTCCTTTCCTTTTTGCTATACCTCACAAATCTATACATAAACTTCAATTGGTTCCGAGCTCTGCTGCTTGTATTATCTCCAGAACAGCTTCCGCTAAACAAATTACTCCAGTCCTTAAACAGCTTCACTTGCTTCCTGTCAAGTATCGCATCCAATTCAAAATGATCCTACTTACATTTAAAACTCTTCACAATTTAGCACATCCATATCTCTCTGATCTTCTCCATCTCTACACTGTTGTACTCTCAGATCTTCTTTTGCCTTCCAGTTATCTACTCTTTTGATCCGTCTGTCTACTATGGGGACTCGAGCTTTCAGCTACTCTGCCCCGAAACATGCTTCCTCCTGACAATCGCACCATCAAGTCATTCCCTAGTCTCAAAATGAATCTTTTCAAACTTGCCTGCCCATAATCTGTGTATGTAATTATGTATGACTATTATATGCTGTACCCATGAATAAAATTTGATATTATTGTAATTATTAAACTTGCCTATGACTGATTCAACATTGTGAACCTATGAACCTTGTGTAATTAGTAAAATCCTAATTATCAAACAATAGATTTTCGAATACACCCGCAGTGTCAGCGTTTTCCTTAACTTTGGCATATTGTCTATATTTTCACTTTTCTTTATCATTAGCACTTAGGAACCCGGTTACAGTAGCATATGATAGCATTAGCATTCAGCGTGTTTACTTCAGGCCTACATATGACTGCGGGTGTATTGCTATTTCTGTTTGTATGTATGTTTTGCTACATTGTTCTAGCGTTTATTAATCACTTAAAAGTATCCTTTATTTGATATGTAATTTTATTTTACAGTGTAAATGTAAGTACATATATAAAAATATGTTTTGTTCATGACACGTAGTAACAGATCGGTGGCCTGTAGTGCTGCATTTAAGATATTCCGCCACAAGAGGGCAGTAATATAACATGTCGTTCTTTCAACCACATCACACCTAGATTATGCAGCTACAATCACATGGACAGCAGCTGTTTGGAATTTTCGTAGCAACTAATGTCACAGAAAACATTACAGGTAGGACAAATCTGTAAACAATGAAATATAAAGTATATAAAGTAACCGTGTATTATAATGTGAGGAAAACCTAAAAACTGAGAAGGAGGTTGTTTTCCTTTTAACACTTTAAAAATGAGTGCTCACATTTTGCATCCAACTTCAGCTGACTCACTTACTAAAGTTTAAGTAAAAGATTATCATCTGAAGGCTGGTTGAGGATGCTGTGGGTTTCACAGCCCAGGTCTTTGGTTCGAAACCATAATGTCATGTCTGATCGGGTGTATTTCTGTCTTTTGTCCTGGTATGTTTCTGTGTGACACCAGTTTCAATGTCAGTTTATACTAAGATGTGAATTAATTAAATGTATTGATTTAAAAGGCTATGAAGTCTGTTGTTTTCCTTTTTCGTCAGTTTGAGTTCTGTTTGAGATGTGCTGGGGTATATGACTCACTGCTGCAGTCTCACTGTCATTTCTTCCAGTATCTCTTACAATCTACACAGGATATTACATCTCTTCCTCATAATCAGACAAAAACATGACAGGTTCGGATGTGATGTAGGTCGGTGTTTCATAAACTACTATCTGTGATAACATACATATTATTTCATTTTACAATTTAGCTTTGAAGATGTATTTTCAGTGTTTTTGTCTCTTGGACTAAATTGTGTTGTATGTAAGTGTAATTACAAAGTTATATTCTATGCAGAAGTGAATAGTGTGCTTCACAGAAAATCCAATATATTTTGTTTAGCTGGTTGTTTTCCTTGTCACTTTCCTTGGCAAATGGCAGAAAAACATCTTGGACAAGGAACCGATCTATAAAGCATTCGTACACATTGTAAACAGTTTCATTGAATCCCTGCTGATACTGATTGCGCCAAGATGTTCCTGGTCATGAATGACCTCGTCCAACCTTTTTGAAAGCTTTTGCAGGGATATGTTTTAGAATAAGCACATAACAGCATCAGCAAATAAAACATTTGAACATAAACATATAATTATCGTATGTCTTTAATTAAATACAAACAGGATTCACACATTGTTGCAGCATTACAGTTTACTTTTCCATTTTCATATTTATGTTTGTTACCATTAAGCCAACTCACTATGTCATTTAATGTAAGGGAGATGTCATTTGAAATGCTAGCATGTTGTGCCATCTAATCTCATTGTTTTGAATGGCATGAAGCTAACTATGTAAGCCTAATAAGTGAAAACTGATGTAATCACTGTCTAAATAAGTCTGACTTATTATAATCCTCTTTACTGAGCCAGCTGCCTAGGTAAGACAGAGCAAGGTAACTTACTAGGTTTTCAAACACACCCACATATCACAAAGTCTGGGTTTCTTGGAAAACATAGTTGTAGACTTGTTGAGTCTTATAACTACAATCTCAAGAAGAACCGCAAGCTCAAAGGTGGATATGTCATTTGAGGACATGTTCCAAAAGCTTTGAATAATCTTTTTATAATGTGTATTAATGCTGTTCTGTTGGCTCTTGGTTGGACAAACCCTCACTAAGACCCTGGAGGTTGTTTTTCTTTCTCTGAAGTCTATCACCTGCTTGCATATCACCATATTCTGGAACCGGTGGTCAGTAACAGTGCCCAGTATCTGTGTCAGACAGCTGAAAAACTCTAGCTTTTACAAAACCAATTTTGATTAAGTCACTTTCACAATTGAAGCGTCTTTATTTTTCCCACTTTGAGACACCAACTGTTTTTTGAATGACAGTGAACCCCCTTTCATGATGGACAGAGGGTTCATCACATGCACGATCCTTTTATGATGCTGCTCTTTAATCTGCTTCCGGCAAAGACTCCACAGCAGGATCCTGGGCCTGGAAGGTGAGAGCACCAGCATCACCATAGGCTCGAGGAAAACGTTACAGCAACTGGTCACGATGGCCTCGTTCCTCCACTTCACGTTCTTGTCTTGGATGAAGCCGGCCACATGGGACACGTTGTACGGCGCGTAGCACACCACGAAGACGATCAGCGCGATGAGTTCCATGGCCAAGACACGCCTCTTGCTGCCGGCCGACAGGCACGAGTGGCGAATCAGAGCCAGGCAGCGCAGGGTGCAGAACACCGAAATCAGCAGCGGCACGGTGAACAGGAGCACTGACATCTCTAAACGCAGTGGCAGGAGAATGCCCAACTGCTCACGTGTGAAGTTCTCGTAGCATTTCGACTTGTTGGCATTAGATGACATGAAATAGGCGCCTTGCTCCGCCATCAAGGCTGAGCTGAGATGCAGGAGTACTATGGCCCACAGGACAACACTGACCATGCAGGAGGTGCGAGCACAGCGGTAACGGTTGTAGATAATCGGAAAAGCGATGCTTAGATAGCGTCCGACGGCAACCGCCGTGAGCAGAAGTCCACTCCCGTAAAGAGAAGCCACAACAAAGAAGCTGTAGATAGGACACAGGAACTTGGGCAGCATCCAGAACTGAAGGATGGTCTCTGCAGACTTGACAGGCATCCAGGCAACAAGAAAAAGGTTTGATAAGCACAAATTGATGGTGTAGACCACGTTGGGAGTCACGCCGTGTTTCCGAGCCTTGCGGACATAGACGGCAAAGACCAGGAGGTTAGCCGGGAGGCCGAGCAAGAAAGTAACTGAGTACACAGCCAAAGCGAAGTAATCAAAGGGCAAAATGAACTTCATCCTTGCTGGTCGTAGTGGTAGTGATAATCCTAGCATAAATATGCATTGATGTATTTTAAATTGTTCAAGGAGCCATCAATGACTTTATAAATGGAATCTCTCAATGCCATAGCGCTTCAAAAACATATCAAGTCAAGTTCAAAACAACATAATGCACCCAAGCCAGCAAAGTGATGGGTGTGTACCGAGTTTAAAGCCAGACAGGAGGTGTGTTGAGGGGCTCGGCTCGATTTGACGTCGGTGTCCTCCAAGCCAGAAGTAATGGACCAGGATGCCTTAATTGCTGTCAGCGCCACGTCAGCCTCCTTTAGTGAAATGATTCAGAATAATTGAGCATTTTATAATGCCCAGCGCATCCAGATACAGCATGGTAAAATAAGGGGTTGAATCATTAAGCCATAAAGCCAGCTCGTTGATGGCATCAACAGAGGCCGGAGCAAGATTCAAAAGCTGACTGCACAATCAGAACTGATTTTATGTGTTTATAAGTGAGGGATGAAGTCTATCAGATGGCAGGTATAAACCCTGTGTGTGTGTGTGACTACCCACCTCTGCTAAGCATGTCATCTGTTGACTTGCTTAGTTTTTATTTACTCACCTTTTGTATTTTACCATGTGAGGCTAATAGAGTGGGGTTACTGGCTAATCACTAAATAGCATGTACTAAATATGCTTCTTCACTCTTAAAAATTTTGTTTATTGAGTTAATTTTACTTAATGCTGAAAAGTCCTGGTCCTAGGGGGTCTGGGGAGAGTAATTTCATTTAAATATTTAATTAATATAAGTGCATAATTTAGGACTATTTTTAAGTAAACCAATATTTTTGTTAGATGTTAATCTCTGGCCATATTCTATGCAACTTTTGTATGTGTGAGAAGAATGTGGATGTCTGTAGCACTGGGCCTCTGGTGAAACCCATGTGTTGTGCTGTATAAGGGGGGCCCTAATGTGAGGAATGGAAGTCTCATAACATAACCATATCTGTGCAAGAAATGTTTAGAAGATGAATGTATGTGCTAAAATAAGAAAGGGAGGCCCGGACATCCTACTCTGATTATGATTATTTTTTAACAAGTACATAAGGAATGAATGATAACATGAGTTATTCTTTTAGAGTTAGTCTGGAGAAGGCTCAGGTCATTACCGGGATGACTTGTATTTGCTGTCTATTGGGTAATATGCAATAAAACTATACCTTATTAGCTACTTCTAGTGGTGGTTTGTTTTTCTTTAGATAAAGTATTTTTGATGTGAATTTGTACACCACAATGTCCTGCTGGGAGTCGAGTCAAGCCAAATCAAGTCAATATTATCTGTTTTCCAGTGGACATTGTCTGTCTGAAAGCAGCTTTACAGAATTCAAGATCAGACCAAAACACCCCCATTAAAAATTTACCCCCCCCTGCCTTAATAAACAAAAAGAGACACTCCACATAAATACTTGCATGCACATAAATTATTTCGACTTATATTTTAAAGGTTTCACAGGCTCAGACGCAATAAGTAAGAAGTAGTATTTGTTTAAGGGATTGATTCTTGGGGTGAATCAGGTCAGGCTGGGCAGTTTAGGCCAGCTGAAGCTTGTGCATGCCGCTGGAGTTGGTGAGAGGAACCACAGCTAAGGGTGCGCTGCTAGTGTGAACAGAGCTCAGGCACTGGCGGGTTTGTATGCTGCGCTGCTCGAGAGACAGAGCTTCCTGTTTACGAGACAGATCATCCAGCATCCGGGCTTCGTGCTGTCGCAGAGACTGAAGTGAGTTCCTGTCAAATAGAGAAAAGAGGATCACCTTCAGATCACAAGTCCAGTTCTCTAACCACCAGCCCTACCAAACAGACTATGTGAAGTTTTGGAGACACACTAACCATCTGGACATTAGTGAGCCAACTCCTCACTCAAAACATAATCTGGGTGGAGTGTTTCAGGAGGACACTCCTGACCCTCACCTTGCATTTCTAGACTACATATCATTTTCTCAGTACTGATCAACATAGGTCTCTAGTCCTGTCTCTTTTAATTACTTTTTTGTATTTATTATATGCCTTTTTATATGTCAATCTGCATGGTGTATTTTTTAGTTCTATGTTGCACTGGGGTCCCGGAGGAACACAGTTTTGTTTCAATACCTGCTTGCATGTAGCTGAAATTACAATAAAGCCTCTCTGACTCTTATTGTACTGTATCCACCATCAATTATTGGACTAATAAAAACTTACTGTGCCTGAGACAACTTCTGATTCAGAGCGAGAATGGTAGAATCAAGCCCTTTTACTTCCTCTACCAGCCCATACTGCACCTAGCAAGAGGATAACAGACCGGTCTGAGCACATTAGACAGTATAAGTAGTACAGATACCGGGTTGAGGCTTTACAGAGCTCGGAACAAAAGTGAACCTCGTCTCTGCAGAGATCCATGCCAGGTCTTTTGGTTCTGTTCTCCAAGCGTGTGTGGGCAAGTTTCAGTGGAGCCCGTTTAACCTGCATGTCCCTTTCAAGTCCTCGGATGTCTTCCTCCAGCTCAATCATCTCATTTTGAGTCTGAAAACAAGTAACGAATCAATAGAGCAAATTAAAATGAACCTTCACTAAACTACAATTACTTCTAGAGATTTTTTTGACCACCAAGATCACCATACGCAATACCATTTTTGTGGAAGAGCACTGACTTCCAACAGGCCTTTTCAAAATGTGCACAAACTTATTTGCCCTAATTTACAATAAAAGTCCACTTTAGGGCAGGAAGAACACTAAGATGATGGAATGACATGAAGAAAGGATTCGTTGATGACGTTTACTGTTTTGATCTGCCACTGGAGCTCCTGCTGGGCTTGTTCCAGTTGATGAACATGCTTACGGAAAGCAAAGTCTGTGGCTGTGCGTTGAGCTTCCAATTCATTTAGCACCTGTAGGTATAAAATTTTACATTTTTATTCTATCACCAATCAATACAAAGGTGTGTGTCAAAGCAAAAGTAGAATACTCAGTGCTTTAAGTGTGTGTGTAGTAATTAGTGAGACCAAATTAGTGGTGAAGAAAGGGGGACAGCATGCCATTCTAAAACATTCTTGCCATATCGAAAACTAGTAGAAACTGGCATATCGTAACAAAGCTAATCAACTGTATATGTTTTTTTATTTTTACACAAAAAGTAGGGCATTTTGAGCATATTTGAATGACTGAATCTTGTGACCTTGGTATGTTTATTCAGAGCAATGTATGATGGGTGTGTATGGGTGTGTAGAAGTGACAAATTACCACTTTGAGTGTTTTTTACCATCTCACATAGTGACCCTTTTTAACATGGAACAAAATACAAGCCCCACACACAACACACTACAGTACATACAGGTGCTGGTCATACAATTAGAATAGCATGAAAAAGTTGATTGACTTTCAGTAATTTCATTCAAACTTTATATTTTTTCATTACACACAGACTGATATATTTCAAATGTTATTTATTTTATTTTTTTAATTATGATTATAACTGGCTACTCAGTTATATTGGCCAAAAGTATGAACCCCAAAAGTATGAGCAAGTACAGCTTGCTCAATATTTAGTTGAAGCTCCTTTGGCCTGGATTATTGCAGCAATGTGGCGTGGCAGGGAGTCGATCAGTCTGTGGCACTGCTCAGGTGTTATGAGAGCCCAGGTTGCTCTAATAGTGGCCTTCAGCTCTTCTGAATTGTTGGGTCTGGCGTATCACATCTTCCTCTTCACAACACCCCATAGTTTTTCTATGGGGTTAAGGTCAGGCGAGTTTGCTGGCCAATTAATATCAGGGATACCATGGTCCTTAAACCAGGTACTGGTAGCTTTTGCACTGTGTGCAGGTGCCAAGTCCTGTTGAAAAATGAAATCTGCATCTCCATAAAGTTGGTCAGCAGCAAGAAATATGAAGTGCTCTAAAACTTCCTGGTAGACTGCTGCGTCGACCTTGGACCTTGAAAACACAATGGACCAACACCAGCAGATGACATGGCACCCCAAACCATCACTGACTGTGGAAACTTTATACTGGACCTCAAGCAATGTGGATTCTGTGCCTCTCCTCTCTTCCTCCAGATTCTGGGCCCTTGATTTTCAAAGGAAATGCAAAATTTTACTTTCATCAGAGAACATAACTTTGGACCACTCAGCAGCAGTCCAGTCCTGTTCGTCTTTAGTTCTTGAAGCACTGACTCCAGCTGCAGTCCACTCTTTGTAACTCTCCCCCACATTTTTTGAATTGGTGTTGTTTCACAATCCTCCCCAGGGTGCGGTTATCCCTATTGCTTGTACACTTTTTTCTACCACATATTTTCTTTCCCTTCGCCTCTCTATTAATGTGCTTGGACACAGGGCTCTGTGAACAGCCAGCCTATTTAGCAATGACCTTTTTTGTCTTGCCCTCCATGTGCAAGGTGTCAATGGTTGTTTTTTGGACAACTGTCAAGTCAGCAGTCTTCCCCATGATTGTGTAGCCTACAGAACTAGACTGAAAGACAATTTAACGGCCTCTGCAGGTGTTTCCATGGTATTCTAATTTTATGACCAGCATCTGTATAAGTTAATTCAGATGCATTTAAACTTTTCTTTTTGGAGACCATATGTAGAAAGAAATATGCAATAATGCATCAGAAAGAATTACCTATTTTTAAAAGAACAGGTAAATATTACATGCTCTAATTATAGCAAATGTTTTACAAATACACACTTGAAATCTTTATGTAGGTGTAATGAGGAAAGGTGAAGGGTTCTTTTATTTAATCTAAAACACCTCAAAGACAATTAAAATGGTATGGGGCCCACAAATCTAGTTTGGATATTCCTGAGCTAATATGATACCTGTGCTCTAGTAATGCTTATGTTCTCTCTCAGCTGCAGGGACACGTTCATCTCCTTCTTGGCCTCGTTTATATTGTGATGGCTGAACTGCTCCCACTGCTGAGGGGTCGTAGTACTGCAACCATAACGTTTGATGAACAAATGTAGGGTGCACAATGAAGAACTCTTCATATAAAATGCACATAAAATAGGAAATTCACCTGCAAATTTTTCAAAAAACAGCTTTCCACCTGTAAACTCTGGGCCCATAACAGAAATATATTCTGGGCCCAGGAGTACCAGTAGAAGACAAAAACACTCATGCAGCTACTCGGTCAGTAATAACTATGGGGAGTAGCCAATCCTGTGTATGTTTTGAAAGCTAAAATGGAAAACGAAGATACAGACCATTGTAGCCACATTCTTAAAGCTGATTTGGATGTTTCTACAGAAAAGATGACCATCTTTAAGTTTTATGTCTTACACTAAAACTGGCAATTCAAATGTTGGCTGATCAAGTTAAATTCTCCTATTTTTTGTGTTATCTATAAATGTTAACTACACCATATTCCTGTTTAGTACAATTTATACTCTAAATAAAAAGGGCAAATAAATCAAGTGTTCAGTTGTTACTACTGTCCATAGTATTGTTGACAATAAACTCTCAAGCATTTAGCAGAAACGCTATTGTAGAACATTTAGTGCAAGACCGGAGGGTCATTCCTACCTGTGGCCATCAAACTTCTCCCATAAAATGTGAAACTATGGTTCAACTTCAATTTGCTGTGTGCAATAACTCAGAGGTCTGCAATTTGCTGTGTGCAATAACTCAGAAGTCTGCAATTTGCTGTGTGCAATAACTTGGAGGTTATTGTATTTTAGAATTTACGTCCAAGAGTACGTATTGCAAATTTCTTTTTGTTTGTAAATTATTAGTGTTTATTCTGTTATATAAATGGTTACCACTATAATGAAATGAGCTTTTCAGAATCAGAATCAGGCTTTATTGGCCAAGTATGCTCACACATACAAGGAATTTGTTTTTGGTTACAGTAGCTCACAGTGCAGGACAGTATTTCTGATTGTGTTTATCCAAAGAGACCTGCAGTTGTGACAGTAAACAAGCTAAGCAAGCACCCAACAGTTGCAACTGGGGCGATTTTGACGTTCAGTACATTAGGTGAACATACCCAGGAGGAATTCTGGTGGGATTGGGCTTCAGTGAGATCTCGGGTGAGGTTGTGTCGAGAGACAGACAGGACATGTCCACATCCAGAGCCTCTACTTTGTGCTGCAGGTCAAGGGTCAGCTGATGACGGGCTTCCTGCAGTAAACTAAAACACATTTGTCAATAAATCAAATAAACATAAGAATAAGTTGTTTGGAGTTTGCAATCTACATTCCAGTTTATCACAACAATGTTTCCTAGGGAGGACAAAACAGGTTGATTTATTTCTAAGCTTATTAGCAAAATGTGGGACTAAAATAGCAACGGAATTTGCGATTTGGACGTTGTATGGTGACCTAGACTTCTTGAGCTTTCATCAAGCAGCCTTATAGTCTAAAGCTTCACAGCAAAAACTGCAAGTTATAACCAAAGCTACCCATTTTTCTGATCTCATTTAGCTTTTTCTCATTTAGGTCTTTCTCTCACCACAGATGTTTGAAAGCTTGGTCAATACACTCCTGGAGTACACGCTGTGCCCTGTCGATCACCTCCACCTCCTTCTTCAGCACTGCTTCCACTGGATCACTGACCAGCTCGGTTCCCAGACGACCCTCTCTCAGGGTCAAACACTCGGCAGTGACCTCTAGGGGCAATACTGTGGCAGCGAGGGCACATTCCAGCTCTTCCTTTGACTAAACACAGATATTCAGCAGTATGTTTAAGTATGATATCTGATATACCTGATCTTATATAAAGTAATGTTTAAGAGAATTATTCAAAATTGCTAGAACAGTCCGATTAAGATAATGCAAGGCAATACTTCCCAAAAGTGTGTCATCTTTGTATGGATGCTACATAATCTGCTGAGTTTATTTAGGCTTAAAACTGATAAACTACGTGAGAAGAAATCTTGTCATTTCCTCACCATTGTGAGAGCATCCATTTCTTTATCCACCTCTTGGGCACAGACCTCCAGACCGTTCTTCCATCGTGTGATGTCACAAATCCTGTCATTCAGTCTGCGTCTACTGTCATACTCATCCCACATGGTCTGAAGGAAACAGAAAGACCTCAGAAACATGCACTTATAAAAAAACATTTGAACCACCTGCCAATGCGTATGACCATGCATATTTCATAACAATTGTGGTTGTCATGGTCAGATATATGTTAGATGTTGGACTAATGGTGAGTGAGTATATTAGTTAGGCCAGACCACTGGTATTGAAATCTCTAATCATCCACATACCTTATTGGCTGTCTCATTGCGCAGATTCCTCCCTTGCTGGCGTATCTCATGTGATAGATGTCTCCTGTGCTCGGCAGTAGTTGAGTTATCTTTATTGTTTGTCTCCCAGTCAGACACGCTCCAGCGAAGACCGGGTTTCATGCTCGTGGTAGCCATGTCTACTGCATTTGCATTTGACACAGCACAAATTATTATTATTACACATGGTGCTACAGAGATTACTGACGCTATACGTTTTTAATAAAAGATATGTAGACTGTGGGCAGACCAATAAAGACAATGTACAATTGTCATTATCGTTCCATTTTACAATGTGGACTAGCATTAACACCATAACCATTAACACCAAGACACATTGTTTCTTATATTTCTCTTAAATCTAGTATGCACCTGTGTTCAAATGGTATTTTTTCATACATGTAAATCACTCATTGTGTGAACACTGATTCAGCACTATACAATTTGAAATATACTTAATAACAGTCTGGATGCCCAGTTTCCAGAGTCCATTGGCTATACTGTATTCCTAACTTTAGCTGGTGGTCTCTCATGTAGTGCTATTCTCTGGATTCCCTTTACATTTTCAGTATTTAGCAGACCTTTTTACCCAGAGTGACTTACAGAAGTGATTCCATAATAAACATTACCATAATCTAGTCTACTGTAAGTAAACACAAGTTCTGCTGAAACCCTGTCAGAAGCATTCCTCGAATCTTTCCACTATATTATTCACAGCTGGCAACGACTGGGTCTTTGTTGGACTCTCATTTTTGTTTTATGTAGTGTCTCAGGTTGGCAGATCTCATCCAACTCAAGTTGTCTTATGGGTTACTGTAGTTTTAATGAACTGTTAAAGCCTCAACTGCTAATTTAAATACAAATGTAATACACATTTTAGAGTAGCAGTAGTGTACTGTTTATACAATTGTTAAATGTCATTGCAACGTGTCCATATTTGACTTACCGAGAGTTGATGGAATTCCGATGCTCCTATGTATGTATGATACCGAAGACAACAGCAGACGCACGCTGTCTCCGGGCAACAAGAGACGCGCATGCACGCGCTGCTTAATTATTTAAACAGCATAGCAACGTTTAACCATTATCATCATGTTACTTGTGTCTATTTAACCCTTCGGCTCCAACCAAAACCTTCATTTCTGTAATATAGTTTTGAAATAATCATCGACGCCACCAGTTTAAAACTCGTGAAATTATTAATAATTAATTATTACAGTGAACTAGTTTCGTTAGCAAAGAAGCTAGTTCGCACGCTCATGTGCTAAACGAAATTAAGTTATTTCTCCAACCTACCCTAATTGGCAGCGTCTATTTGACAAAAAAATATTCATGTAAATGTAAGATATATGTTTTTATTAAGAGGTGTTTTAGTCATTTATCTACCCCAATACCCATTAGACTGATACAATACAATAAACAATTCAAGTACCATATTTCAGACCGAACAACAAGTGATTTTAATAAAATACCATCGTAAAAAACAAATAATTGCCCTGTTCATTGGCATGTTCACATTGGTCAGTATAAAGTGTCAAATTTACTGTAACATGATTAATAAATGCTCAACAACTAAATAATTCAATAAAATATATACAAAACTGTCCATTAATTAGACAATCTGTCCACAGTCATTGGGTTGGAATACTTCTACATCCAGTCATACTCATTTTTCGGAGGCAATATATTTTTATTCAAACTATATAGATTTATGCAGAATGTCATATTTGTAACCTTGTATAGCACACAAGCAAGGAACTCTATAAGTAATCCATATCAGCTGTCTCAAGATACTTTATGATGTGGTCAAGTAGGACCTTCTCATTTGCTGTATCTTTAAGGTAGAAGTGTGATCCCGGTAGCATCTGCACTGTGAAATCTCCACTGGTCATAGACTTAAATGCTGTAGTGTAAAATATAAAAAACATGATTACAAAGCGATTTAAGAAATTTATTAAAGATTAAAGTAATAATGTTATGTTAAATGTCAGTCTAACTTCAACCAATAAACAGTTGTGTTCATCTAAAAGTTGTTTATTATGGCTTATACATTTGTGGGATACATCAACAACTACACTAAGGGCCCTATTCTAGCGATCTTTGGCGAGCCGTCAAACATGAACTTGCAGCTTGATTATGGGGTGTGGCAGTGTGTCTGCTGTCTTCACGATGTGAAAAATATGCTTTCTGGGGCAACAAAACATGCAAAAGGGATGTAAAAGGCGCAGCTACTTGAACTTGTCCAACGCTTCTCAGCAGAGGACGCTGACTTGCTCGTTCATGTTGTCAAAGTGCATGAGCACTTCAGTGATGGAGAAACGAGTCCAACGCAGTGATGAATTAACTCCAAATTGAGCCCCTTAAAATGTCCAAATTAAATACGATGGTGCACCAGTACACCATTCCTGACTTTCCTGCCCTTTCCTGAAGTACTCGTATACTTCAACTATGAGAGACAAAATAAGGAAAAAATCCAGGAAATCACATACGTTGTAACATAACCTTTGTTGGCAATGACAGAGGTCAAACGTTTTCTGTAAGTCTTCACCATTTCACTCATTTTTTTACTCATAGTTGATGTGTACCTATGATATAAATTACAGACCTCTCAATTGTGATGAGCTGAAATAAGGAGTCAAATTGTCAAGATTTTGTAAGACCTTGTAAGTCATGTGGCACATCCTCCATGCCGTCAAAGCATGACACTGGGCAGGAAAGGAAAGGGCTTGTTGGTCTGCTACATCTAAAAAAGGAGGGTTAAATTTGACAGACTTTATAGCACAGCAGCATAGATACATTAAGTTTACTTTTACTGCATTGAAGTACACATCACTCACCGGTAAGTCTCCACAACCTTAAGATCAGCTTTTAAGGCTGGCAAAAAGAGTTTTAGCACCTCTGAATTGGAAAGGATTTCCGGAGGTGTTCCTCCAATAGACGTCATCCAATGAAGGAACTCTTCATCAGACAAGTGGCTTCTGGTTGGTGCCTGCAATCTAGTCTCAGACTGTAAGTGATGAACAGTTTATGTTTACTTGAACAGAGGCTGCATTCCTTTTATAGAATGAATGTTAAATTTGCCCTAATCTCTAAATTCGGCCCATGGCGCATAGGTAGCAAATTACACTTACATAAGGTGCAGAGGCTCCAGAGATAAACATGTGAAGAGGTTCAAGATTGTGAACTTTCTTTACATACTCAGCAAAAGCATAGCTGGTCAACGCACCAAAACTGGCATGAAGAAACATAAATAATAAT
>JAYDZG010000015.1:5235910-5247374 GCA_034509265.1 Microcambeva bendego | reverse complement strand
AATATTTAGAATAAATAAACAATAAATAATTACTTGACCTGGGTTGTATCTTAACTGGTTTCATTTGAACTAGATTAAGCAATTGCTATATTTGCTGCAAAATACATACATTATGTTTAGTAAATTAAACAGTACCAACAAAAATTGGTGCCAAAGCATATGATGATAAAGATAAATAAAAATTGAAATGGTTACCGTAATATCTACAATAATGCCTTTTTTAAGGCTGTGTGATATGATAAACATTAAGTAAAAACACAAGTTTAACCCGAATGCCATAAATAATCAAAGTAATGGAAAGTACTAAGCGACATAACATTGTCCAAGATTACATTTACAACAATCAAGTATAACATTATGACTGTCTTCCTAATATTGTGTTGGTCCCCCTTCCAGAACAGCCCTGCTTAATATATGCCACCAACTAACAGGTGCCGTGATGATGAGATAATCAGTGTCGGTGTAACTGTGTTAATTATTGAAATTAAAGTTAAAATCCTCCATGCAATGATCTAAAGAAAAGAGTGAAAACATTGAATTTTTCTACAAATGTTCAGTATTGTATTAAATATGTTTTCATCAAACATGTACAATTAACAGGTTTAATATCTGTAAATAAAAAAGCAAGCATGTGAGCATTGGAATGATATAAAGTGTATATAAGTGTCTGCAATCAGACACGGATTGTTGGAGTTGCAAATTGCTCTTTGTAAACAGGATCAAGGTGATTGACTAGTGTCACCACGACTCATCAGATTGTAGCTAGGATAACCATTTAAGAAATACAGCAATTACATTTTCTTTAGAAAGAATGTCTCATCACAGTTTAAACATGGCAGTGTGAGGGGCTTTGCTGTCTCAAGACCTAGTTGACTTGCGGCCACTGATGAAACCATGATCTAGAAACAATGATACAGAGAATTGGGAATGTTTTACCACTGTAAAAACTTACAATCCACTATTTAGACGAGACACATCATTATCACCTACTTCAACTGCTGTGGCAGTGCAATAGTCTGGGGGATACAGGCACCTGATTTGGGTATGAATACATGCCTGAATATCCGGTACACCCATCTTGACATGGGTCTTGAAGCAACACATGTCACATGGCTAGAAATGTCCAACATTGGTTGGAAGACCATGACCAAGACTTAAACACAGTTTAAGTCACTGTCAAGCCACATAGATTGTTCGCTCTATTGTTTCTCCACTGCACACCGTCCAGCAGGGTTGGGATGCACTGTAGTCAGCATGGCTCCAGATACATTTGAGAACCTACCAGAGCCTTATTGTGTCATGCCCATCCGCAAAGACTCGAGAGTGTATTTAAGCCACAGTTAAAAAACCTCCACCAGATAAGTGTTTCTTTGATTCATGAGTTTAAGCAAAGAATGACATTCAATCCTGAACGTTCAGCCACTGATGATTTCCATCCCTGCTATTATTATGAGATGAGATCTTTATGGTTTATTAGTAAATTAGTCTCTAGTTTGTACTGTACTGAGGTATGAGAGATCAGTTTCTTTATTAACATGTGGAACTGCTGATGATGTCCGTTTAGCAGCAACACTGGAGTCACCCCAGTAAATGTCTATACCTTTTTGTGTGTAGCTCTTTTGAAGTCCCATCTTTAAACAACTATTTTCCTCTTAAACAATGGCTGAAAAAAGAAAGAAAACAGCACAAAGTGTTCTTCTTTACTGTCCAGTTCCGCTTCATTCACCTTCCATCCACATGCCAGTCCGTCCTCTTTATACCACTGTATCATTGTTTCAAAGACACAAAAGGAACAAATAAGTCATTTTTTTACTAATCCAACTGTGGTATCACTGTTGTTTTACCCTGATGTGGTTCTGATGGAAACCTGCTTCCTCTCTTGAGGATAAAAACTGAATGTCATGGCTGACCTGCCAACAAAACACCAAGAATGTCCAGAACGAATCAGAGACTGGACTAAATAGTGAAGAACTCTAGTTGTAACTTTTAGTTGTGGGCGGCACGGTGGCTTAGTGGGTAGCACTGCTGCCTCACAGCGATCGATCCCCGGGTGGGGCAATCTAGGTCCTTTCTGTGTGGAGTTTGCATGTTCTCCCTCTGTCCACGTGGGTTTCCTCTGTATACTCCGGTTTCCTCCCACAGTCCAAAGACATGCTACCAGGTTGATCAGAGGATCGATCGAATTAGGATAAGGGGGTTAAAGAAATAAAATGAACTTTTAGTTGTATTTAATTTTGTATTTGTGTGGTTTATTGATGTATAAATCCGGTTATTTAAAAGACGGATGGGTCCCTGCTGGGTCTGCTTCCTCTCAAGGTTTCTCCCGGCACTTTCAGAGAGTTTTTCCTTCCAACTGACGCCCTCAGCTTGCTCAACATGAGACCTAAACTCTGTAAAGCTGCTTTGGGACAATGTCTGTAGTAAAAAAAAGTGCTAAACAAATCAAAGTGACTTGACAAGCCTTTCTATTTCTGTGAAATTACTGAAATGATGTAACATCTTACCCTCTTCTCCGGCCGTCTCTGTCTCTGAGGTGCTGGAGAGGACACTGTTGGTGTGCAGCTGGGTTGTATCTTCATCTGGTAGAGATGTTGCCACTGGCTGAAAGTTCACCGATTGTCCAGCTAATGTTGCGCTGACTTTGCGGCCTCCGGACAATCCTTTACTCTTTTTGGAAGGAGATGCCTTTGCTACAGATAAGAAACAATAAACTGCATGTAATGTCTTGCTTTAATCATTTTGAATGCTAGAATTAAAAATACTAGACTACATTGCATAGTTTTATATTTATGTTTATAATATGTGTTTCAAATAATACGGGTTTCAAATCTCCGGACTGCCATCGGTCGGTCAAATTTCTGTATAGGAAGGGCATCCAGTATAGAAAAAGTCTGGTATGTGTGTTCAGATCCATTGTGGTGACCCCTAATAAATAACTTTTGAGTTAAATCCAAATAAAAACAAGCACAAGACAGGTTGATTTGTTCAGTCCAGCTGAACATAAGTTCAGTTCAGTTCACTTATCCTAATTAGGGTCGGGGAGGGGTGCTGGAGCCTATCCCAGCTCTTCAACAGGAGCAAGGCACATGGTAACACCCTGGACGGGGCACCAGTTCATCGCAGGTACCTACAGGACAATTCAGTGTCTCCAATCAATGTGGTGGCATGGCATTGGACTGTGGGAGGAAACAGGAGTACCCAGAGGAAAAACATGCCAACTCTGAACAGAAAGGATCTAGATCACCCCACCCAGGGATCGAACCCAATACCTGCCCTGAACAATTGTGCTTTTGAAAAACAAAAGTCCAGTGCCCTGACTTTCCATTACTCAATGTCTAAAATGTAATCTGGGCATTGACTTACATGTCGTTCTCTTGAAAACCGTGTTGCACATGAATTTCTGGAAGCGGTCTGCATAAAAGTCTGGCCTGTGTACTGATACAGTATCCTGAAAAAATCATTCATAAAAAAAATCATACAATGTTGTCGTATCACAAATTATTATAATGTTTTTAAGACAAAGGTGCAAGACCAATGGTGGCAACAACACTGATATCATTTGCTAACAGATCATTTGCTTGACAATTTATTTTTCTATGGTATTAAATATTATTGTATTAAATGAAAGTAAGAATTACAAATTGAAACTTAGTCTGCAAAAGCTAATCGTTGTCAAATCATCAAGTTTGTTGTTTTTTAGTTTATCATCATATGGCCCATTGCTTGAAACAAGCCGTCAGTTTATTTATATATGTAAATAATATAAGGTTTGTGAGCTCCACATCGTTGGTAGCAACATTGCCTGAGTTCCAGGGTTTTTTAATTCTAAGCTGGGCTCGAAATACAGAAGAATGGTGCAAAACTTTGCCACTGGGGGCACACACCATAATCAGTAGACTCGCCTCAAGCCCAGATAAATGGGACAATGAGTCATTTTTGTAGATATACTGGAGATAGTTTTGATGCTTTATACCACTCATCCACACCATAGAAGCTCACAAACTACATACCCCATCATGCACCAATGCTTTCAAGGAGTGCTCCAGTTTCTTCACAAGCCTAAACCGACACAGAATGGATCTTATATAAGCTGCGAAGTCTCGGCATATCATTTGGTTACTGAATGACAGCAGCATGTGTAAACATTTGTAAAAATGCTTGTACCTGTATGACTGCAGAATGTCAATAATGCCAATAAATACCAGTAACCTCTCCCCCTTCGAGTTTCGTGCTGGGATTCCACCCATACTGCAGAGATAAAGAACACAGGTTGAGTCAACATGATCAGCTAATAATGTAACAGTTCACAAATGACCACGTCACGCGTTTACGACTGTTCCTTTCTTGGACCACTTTGATAGATACTGACCACTGCAGACTGGGAACATCCAACAAGACCATCCCATCATACGGCGACTTTTAAAATTTACCCTACATCCCTTATCTGTTCGTATTTTGAGGACTGTGTTGTCTAATGCAAAGTTTACACTACACGACTGGGTCTCTTGTGCTCGGGAGACATTCAGGTCAGTGGAGCTTTCACTGAAGCAACTAGATGACATAAGATGGACATATTTTGATGAATATACTAGTTACTTTGTTTTCATTATTGTAGGTGTTTATTTGTGTTTGGCTCTATTTTCTTAGTGGCTTTTTAAGCATTTTGCTTCCTTTTGCACAACTCACCGGGCTACAATACTGGAGCTGCTTCGATAGCTTTTTGTGGCACCTAAAGGCACTGGGCCTCCTTCATGAAACATGAGCAGAACAAATGTGTAAATTCATCCGGCATTCATTAGAGTTTTCATAATCTCAAAACATTCATAAGTCCTAATAATATGTATACCTGTACACAAGTTCAACAATCCGACTGGAGGACTGATAATGCGTGAAGTGAAGTCCGACCAACACCTGAAGGACAAGTTCAGCAGTCCGACCGGATGACACTGCATTTACGTACATTTATGTCCTTTTGCGGCCAAGTGCATTTCTTTTTCGGACCAGAAAAGCCACTATGAGGACTAGAAAATAAAAGGTGTCGATTTGAATGAAATTAATTCAAAAGTTTTTTCTTTTTTGTTTTTTTTTTCAGTGAAATTTACAGCTGTTTGTGTCTGTGGGCGTCCTAATATGGTGCTCATTTGTCATTCATGAGCGAGTATGGTAATTCTATGCTAAACAAAAATTATCATGCAGGTGCATCCAATTTTCCCTAACTTGCAGGTTCTCTACTGATGAATCTTTTGTTTATGAAGGGTTCCTGAATCTGGGGGAAGTTTTTTCCGGAAGGTCCATCTCACTCGGAATTTACTAAAAGTTTGCTCAGTTTACGAAGGTTTCATGAATGAGGCCCGATGTTTTTTTTCTTTAAATTGTCAGCAAAGGTAACACTAAAGGTATCACAAAGCCTGGATTACTTAGCGATATGGAGCACACTGGGTAAACCTGAGCTTCTTCTGATTTTAACGTTGTCTTTAAGATGCACCATTTTCACAATGATTTCAATTAAAAAGAATGTAAGCTAATTAAAAAGACATCTAACCTCTCGCTGAATTCAGGTGTACCGGCATCGCTGACCTCTCCCTGAATAGCTTCCATAGCGGTGCAGTAGAGCGGCTTCTGCCCCGGAGGCCTCTTCTGGTCTGGCACTGACGTAGATGTCTCGTCCCGAGGCCTGTCCATGTTGTGGATCCCGACCAGCAAACTGTAGTCCATGATCTTAAAGCTTTGAAGCACCTGAAATGTAGACAGAATTTAGAGATCAGTCAGAATCAACCCAGAGAGTCTACAAGGACAGAATTATCAGTGAGTAGGTTATGGGTTTGAATCCTGACCCTGTACTGTTGGATCCTTGAACACCTTGTAAATAAGCTGGTAGATACAATAAAACATGTTTGTGTATTTTTGAATAAGATATCAGTCGAGCAGTACTTCATTACGGCACCAGTTAGTGGGTGGGATACACTAGGATACATTTTATCCTCAAAGTTAATGCTGCAAGCTGAGTTTAACAAGGGCCAAATTGTGATGGCTAGCCGACTGGGTCTGCAGTTCTTGGTCAGTATTAGGACATAATATTGTGGGTCATATACAAGTACAAGTAACAGCATCTACAGACAAATCTTTTATATGATGTTTGACTTGATTTTCCCCTCACCAGACAGTCTCGAGAGATGGTCCTGCAGAGTGCGCTGTATATATCGGTCTCTAGCTGCAAGCCCTCAGGCAGCATTTCCTGCATTAAATCTAAGTCTTTATAAGTGGGTGCGCTCTTCATTCTTTCCTTGGGTGAGGCACGCCTCTTGAGTGTAGAGCCCTTCAGGTCAAACTTAAGGTGCATGGGCACAGACCTTGGCAGCAGGTTGTTCATAACTACAATGCGGATGTTCTTCCCTCCAGCTTGAATGCAATAAAGTCCATAAAACTTGGGCAGTAACGTCCGCTTGTTCTGGTTCAGGTTCTGAAAAAAAAAAACATTTGGTGGAATATCAGTCGCGGACTGCCGTGGCCTGGTGGTTAGAGAACTGGGCTTGTGATCGGAAGGTTGACGGTTCGATTCTTATTGCCGACAGGTAACGACTGAAGTGCCCTTGAGCAAAGCACCCAACCCCAAACTGTTCTCGTGCGCCGTGGCAAGGGCTGTCCACCAGTCCAGGCATGTGTGCTCATTGCCCCCCAGTGTTCACTAGTGTGTATATGTGTGTGTGTGTGACTGCACGGATTGGGTTAACATATTCCACAGTGGTGAAAAGATGAGACGCTCGGATTTAGTGACCTTTCTATACATATGGCTAGCAAAGTATCTGCTGAAGAAGAAAGCTTGTATATGCACTCATAAGGCATAACATTATGACCACATTCCTAACATTGTGTCTCGGGTTTGTTGCTAAAAGGCCCCGCAACTGTGAAAACGACTGGAATACAGGATGTACACAGGCTTATTTCATAATTGTCTAATGACCCTCAAGTATTACTTCGGAAAACCATTTGAAAGACCTGGATGTAACAATATCATAAGAATATACATAGATGAAGCAAATATCTTTCTTTCAACAATCTTAATTAATAAAGAAAGATGATTCCATCAAATCAAGTGATGTGCTGAAAAAAGGTTTGTAAGAAAATTCCAACCAGAATTTTACAGAAATGATAACTGTTTGAAAGGTGACTGAAAACCAGACTGACAGGAAATGAGAGCTGTTTATTTCCACCCCACATCGGTATCTTACCATGAAATAACCAGGCAGGAGGTTTTGTAGGAATTCTGCCTCCTTGTGCTGGACTGTTTTGATGATAAACTCGTCATCACTTGACACATAGAACACAGACCCGCTTGCTCCAGGGTTTGATAACTCTATCAGTGAATCACTACAAAGTGAATGCTGTGGTATAAACATATTTACAGAAAAAATTAGTAAAGATTTTTATTTACAGATTAAAAGTTTAACACTTCACACTGATTTAGTATTGGTCAGTATTGAATACCGTATTTAAGTATACGTGCAGTCTTATTAAGAGTAATCTTTCCTATTAAGAACAGAATGACTTCTGATAAATGACTGTAATGTTACCAAGTAGTCATCGGGCCGAATCCCGAACAGGTCTCGAAAGTAGCGGAAGGCGATTGGAGCATAGGTTTTGAACCTGAAGTCGCCGTGGTGGTGGCCAGGGGTCACATTACTGCCTTCACTTAAAGGTTACAGATATAGAGACAATTAGAAAAAATTATAAGGCAAAATATTTTTTTACTATCAATGTCAGATGCAACAGTTAATGTTAGGCGCGTTTAACCCTCCATTAAAACCAGGAATTATATAATGGGACAAATGATTAGCAACATGAAGATGGCGAAATCAGCTATGCCATGTAACACAGAGCTTTCCGATGTATTTCACCCTGAGTAGGTGAGTGAGAGGCGAGAGTAATAATGATCTTGACTTATGTTATAAACATGTTCGCATATGTATGTACAAACCTGGGAAAGAAAATGCTCTCCACTACTTCAAAGTCCTGCATAAGTAAGTCTCTCTCCGGCTTGCTGCTCAGGCTACCTACTGTATAATTGATGCCTAGCTGGATGGCCCCTTTCAGAGCAGATGAGGTCGTCTGAGAAGAAAGAATAACAGAAAGGTACTCAAAAACAGTGCTGTGGTTATGAAACACTGGAGCATTGTGGGGGGGTTTCTGATATTTTAGTCAGCAATATCAGAATTTGGTTTTATCAACAAAACAGGATCTAGGTAAAGGACACATCAGAAAGAGAAACCTCAAATGACCCAGGCTATAATACAGATCTGTAAAAATGTGCTGAAAATGCAGAAGTGAGATTTTAAAACCTGGTTATAATTGTGCTACGTTTAAAAGAAGTGTTGTTAATTCAACACTCAAGCTGCAAGTGCAAATAAGATCAACGAAGGAATTCTTGCCTTTTTGTATGTAGTCTCGCCTGTGGGGTCAATCCCACGATGACCGATGGTTTTCTTGTTGGTCTGGGTTAGACTTGAAGGGCCTGGACCCTGAAAGTTACAAAGTTAGAGCAATAAGACAGCAGATCCATGGGGCACCGAGACTAACCTTGATGTTTTAGCTTTAAATGTATTGTCACAGTCATCTAGTCATGACAATTCCCACAAGTGAAACACACGTCACCTGTCAGTGGTCATAATATCACACATCGGTGATATAAATGTTCATAAATAAATGTTCTTAGTTTATTTAACCAACAAACTGTCACTGTTACAAGCTATCTGCTAATCGACAAGCTTCGAGTCTAAGCCCCAATGAGTGTCTTCAAAAAAACAACACAGTATCATTTATAATAGTTTACAAAAACAAAAGTAAAAAGAAAATTACTTACTTCCACCGAGGACATCCTGGAAATCCCAGCAGTTCCTACAGACAAATACAAATCCATGTTATTCTTGGAAGCAGCATAATTCTAAATATGTAAAATAACACATCAGCTTTTTCTTCTATTATTCTGTTATTAGTGTTGAAGTGAAAATGAAAACCGGCTCTTCTTGATTATGCACTTGCAGATGTCTTTATATGATTTATAGAACCTATTAGAAGACGATGGCATTCTTGGATTTAAAAAAATGAATTGAATATACAGTATACTGATGAGTTGTCTTTAAATCCGTTGTCTATGGTATTGAAATCAACACCTTTCAAGCCTATATTGTCACACACACCTTGATCAAACAGTTCCCCCAGAAGTTAAAAAAAGTATACAATTGTCCAAAATGTCTTGGTATGCTACAACATTAAGATTTCCCTTCACAGGAACTAATGGGTGTAGACCAACCCCTGAAAAATCAACCCCATAGAATTGATGCTCCACCAAACTTAATGGCTGGCACAATGCTGAAGATAACTTTCTCCAGTCATCTCCACTGTTCCAGAATTGCCATCACTCCACCGAACGCTCCGCATCAGCACCCGGCGACATCCCTGTATAACTTGGGTTGTGACTTCAGGGCAAAAATGCTGTGGTTCCTAAACACTTCCAGTTTTAAATAATACCGGATGAACTTGTATCCTATTACAGCTCCACACCCTATCTCGGGACGCTCTGTAGAATGCTCACTTTTTCCACAAATATTTGTGAATGACACACCTGAAGTCAATGATTAAGAGGTGTGTGCCAATACTTTTGTATTAGGAAGCTCACACACAATATGTACAGTGTTGTGAAGAAGTATTTGCAGAGTTCTTATGTTTTTTTTCACATTTGTCAAAATTAAATGTTTTTTTATTTGAATATCTGAAAAAGATAGCATGATTTAATATAAAATGATAACCCTATGCGAAAAAGTAAATGCCCTGTAAACCTAATAGCTGCAATCAAGCGTTTCCAATAACTGGCGATGAGTCTTTCACATCTCTCTCATAAGTTCTCCATTTGTCGATAAAAGCTTACACTGTGGTCCACTGTCTTTTACCCTACTTCATGTTTCCAGACAGGTTCTATTTAAGTGATTTCTTGATTCTACATATGTG
This sequence comes from Microcambeva bendego, assembly GCA_034509265.1. NCBI lineage: Eukaryota > Metazoa > Chordata > Actinopteri > Siluriformes > Trichomycteridae > Microcambeva > Microcambeva bendego. The sequence goes on along the minus strand of JAYDZG010000015.1, from coordinate 5,237,372 downwards.
GCAGTAATCAGGCCTGGGTGTGTCTAGTGAAAATGAACCCAGCTTTCCCAGAATTGTGGTTCATCACAGTTAATTCATGGGGAGCAATTACTTTGTTTTTATATTTACTCAGGTTATCTTTGTCAGATACTCTGAAACATTTAAATATATATCAGTATCATCAATCAAACTGTTACTAACATGTTACTAACAATGCACTGTTCTAGACCTGGGTGTGAGCATTTCTGTTAGTACATATTGTGTTATGGAAGCGTTAGCTGAAAAGGAAAATAAATCCTTTTCACCCAGGGCAAGGAACATAGACTTAAATATGTTGCACCAAGAGCGCTCTTTGGAACGCACAGCCTGTACATCTGTATAAAGTCGACTAATGGTAAAAAGACAGCGCCACCTGTACTTGGGAAAGCGACAGTCGCAATTACAGTGATTTGCCTCCATGCGCATGCTACTCTCTCAGAAAATCTATAACGATGACAGCGTTATATATGAGATATGCTCATAAATTTACATATGAGTTATAAATTCAACCAAGCAATGTCACATGTCTGAAAATAAACCAAGCTGCTTTGTGAGGTCATGCTTTTAGTGTTTATTTAGCGAGTATTTCCTGTAATACCAGTTCCTAGGGTTGGTTGGTTTGCATCTTATTATAAAAATAATGTTAATCTCAAGCTAGGGTTGAAGCTTTGAGTAAAAAGAAAACTTACTGTGCCTTGCTATCAACATTTGGAAACATACACGGCTCTGACTTACCCACAAATGTAAGGAAAAACACTATTTACATGCTGGGTGAAGTGTGACACTACGTAGAGCATCTACAAACACCTGGTAAATTCACACTTTTTACACAGAGAAACCACGAGACATCTGCACGCACTAAAAATATCACAAACAGAAGCAGCACAATGGGACTAAACGCTCTGGATTAAAACACACACTTCAGTGGAGATTAGTACAGGCGTCTAAAACAACAAACAGCACACGTTAGCATGTACCTCTCAGAGAAAACAATCTTCTTCGCCAAAGCAGAGACACTGCATGTAAAGCACAAACATCAATTTACTACACTAACTACCTTAATCTTGTTATTTTGGTCTGAAAGCACATAATAAACAGAAAAAAAACAGGTTTTATATTTTCTAATCAAGCAGATTGTGCCAATCAAGCATAACATTATGACCACCTTCCCAATACTCGGCTGGTGCCGAACTGTGTATTCTGACAATTTCTATCAGAACCATCCTTTTAAGCTGTTTAAGCCTTCACTCTCTACGTGCATAAGCCTTGGCCACCCATGATCCACTGTTCTTTCCTCGGACCACTTTTAATAGATACTGACCACTGCACTCTAGGAACACCCCACAAGAGTGTAGTCTAGTCTTCACAATTTGGCTCAACATTGAGTTCACTTGCTGCCTACTATGTCCCAACCCCGTGTATATATACACACATATACACTCAC
>JAYDZG010000015.1:5204148-5218002 GCA_034509265.1 Microcambeva bendego | reverse complement strand
AGAGGTCTGTAATTTTCATCATAGGTACACTTCAACTATGAGAGACAAAAGGAGGGGGAATTTTTTTTTTATACCTCATAGTTGAAGTGTACCTATGATGAAAATTACAGACCTTGACAGGAGAACTTGCACAATCAGTGGCTGACTAAATACTTTTTCACCCCAATGTGTATGTATATAGGGAAAACAAGTCGTATTGTGAACCCAGTATCATGAATTGTATCATAGGTATTGTTACATCACTCATAAACAGACAAACTACAGACGGTTAACTGGTCAGGACTAGTAAACAGAAGGTCACTAGGTCACTGTTCAAAACCCAACCAGGTTAACACTATTCAGTATGTGAGCAAGGCCCTTAATCCAGGATTGCTTAGACTGTATACTGTAAGTAGCTTTGAATACAAGAGTTTGCTAAATCCTGAAAAGTAATAGAGAGCAGTGATAGTGTAACAGTGGTGTGACTGATGAAGCAAAAATCCAAGGTCTTAGTGCCCCACCCCATCCCCAAAAGAGTTCATTTAGCAATTGCAAAGATTGATGAAAAGGAACAGATGGACAAAGAAGAAAAAGACAAATGAAAGAAACAGCACTGATGAAAGTATTTCTTTAAGGTCTGATATAATTACAGTACAGTGGGAAACGAAAACAGTGCATAGACATCATAAATACTGACAAAAAATAAAGCACATTGAAACAGAGGAGCAAAAAAGGAAAGAAATACAAAGAGAACACGAATGAAAGAGTCGAGAGCAAGGAGTCTGGATAGACACGGTGGAGAGGACCAAGTAGGATTTCTTGAAGTCAAAGGTGGCCAGATAAAAGTCCAGTAACTTATTATCTGCAAATAACAGGATCAATAAACGTCACTTGACTACATCAGCAAGGCCAAATCCAGTAACACAGGTTAACCACCACACAGCAACCTGAAAACTAACATTAGATATCCACACACTGGGTCTGTTAGAAAATCTAGTGACTCTACATTGTTCAGTTCAGTTCAGTTGATTTTCTTTAACCCCTTATCCTAATTAGGGTCGGGTCGGGGGGCTGGAGCCTATCTCAGCTCTTCAACGGGTGCAAGCCACACGGTAACACCCTGGATGGGGCACCAGTCCATCGGAGGTACCTACAGGACAATTCAGTGTCTCCAATCAACCTGATAGCATGTCTTTGGACTGTGGGAGGAAACCGGAGTACCTAGAGGAAACCCACACGGACACAGGGAGAACATGCAAACTCTACACAGAAAGGACCTAGATCACCCCACCTGGGGATCGAACTCAGGACCTTCTTGCTGTGAGGTCAAAGTGCTACCCACTAAGCCACTGTGCCGCCCAACTATCCATTGTGTGTTTGTTTACTGGGATTTTAACAAGTTTTGTGTTACATTCATGACAGGAGCAGTAGCTCATTACTCAACATCCATCAGGAAACTAGAGCTCCCAGAAGTAACCCACACAGACACTGGGAGAACATGCAAAGCCCTCACAGAGAGGACCTAACGTGTCTATGTAGAGCTCACAAGGTTTTTCAACAGATCTCCCCTACAGTTCACCAGGTTTGGTTGTTCAAAAGTATAATTAGTTTTGGATGAGCCAACAAGTCATACAACTGGAGTTAAAAAATTTACAATCCATAAGACTTTCAAACAAAACTGCAGACACCCTGAAATAAGACACACCATGCAAATGCGACTATACTCATACTAGCATGTTAGCTGCTTAGTGCTCAGTCACACACAACACACGCAGTGGCAATTCTAACCTTTAAAACATCATGTACGGTGTAGTTAGAAAAATAAGCTCAAACACAAACTTGGTGACACCAAACTTGTTTACGAGCATGGTGCCTAAAGCAACAAACACCACGCATGTGCAAACGGGTACACACAAACAAACGAGCACAGGCCAGGACATTACATAGAGGTCATGTCGTTCAGGGCGTGATCCAGCTCTTCACTAATGGCCTTGTACTTCAGTTTCTGAGCGTAAAGCTCATCTGTTTCCAGGAGGGTAAAGAAAGAAAAAAAAGGAGAAATGAAGAAAATGGGAGGCAAAAAAAAGAGAGATTTTGAGAGAACAAACACACAGAACAAAGATGGCACAGAAAATACAATGTGATTATGTAGTGTGATTAGGTAAATGGGGCACATAAATGGTCAAAAAGTGTGTGTCACCACTAAAATTATGGGATTTCTAAATTCTAAGGTAGGAAGAACATTAAATAAATGTAAAACCCTACCTTCAAGATCATCAATGGTCTTTTCCAGCTTGGCCACGGACCTCTCAGCAAACTCAGCACGAGTCTCAGCCTGACAAATACATGACAAGACGAATCACAAAAGTAATTAGAGTCTTAGAGCATTGAAGACTGCATTCATCAGAGACGTGGGAGCGCAGTGCGTGACTCTCCAGATCTCCATTTGAACCCATGCAGTCGGCTGCTACCCACGTGCCCGAGGGGAAGTGTGTTAGTCAGGGCTCTCCACAGTAATATAATGTGATACAATAAGATAACTGAATGCAACTATATACGAAGTAAAATGGGGGGAAATGTAAAACAAAACCCAAGAAAATAACAAGGAAATAGTTTGCAAACTTGCTACTGTCCTTTTTATGATTTACTTTACACTTGAATACTGTGCCAACCTTTGCAAAAAAAGGATTGTATTTAAAAGATTTAATATAACTAGATGTGACAGCTAATGAAACCTACTTACAATCGAACACACCACTGACATACATCCTAGTTTTGGTTTCTGAAATAACTCAAACATGAGTAGCAGCTACAAAATAAAAACAAATAGTTTACCTCTTTTAGCTTATCAGTCAAGATCTTGATCTCCTCTTCATACTTGTCTTCCTTCTGGGAGTACTGTACACAAAAAAGAGAAACATAATTAAACAAAAAGCCAATCCAACATGTCTTCACAGACAAATACAAAAGCTTTAAGCATCGAGTGTAAAACTAGTATTCACTGAGGGCCACATCCGCATTATGGGGGTCCTCAAGGGAGCATTTGTAACTGAAGCTGTAATGGGATTTAATTTGAACATATTCTTAAATCATAATGACACCTTGTCCACATCTATAAATGTGTTAGGTGTAAAAATGTTGATGTATATTATACTCGGCCTCAAAACACAATACACAATAAAGTTTTGGTTCTTGAAGCAAAAACATCTTATCACTTTATCATCTTTCATAAAATGTCTTCATTTGCATTGTTTTTATCTATTTTTTAACATTTTGGGCTTCATTTGTTGATACTTCTGAATGCCGCCTCAATTCGACGATAATTAGGAAACACTACAACCTAGTGGCAGGACGCGGTAACACCACGAGAAACAAAAGTGACATGCGTTATTGGGAGCTGTAGTTTATGTATGATTTTTACGACGTCTGCTTTAAAGCAGCATAGACTTTTTAGGACTTCTTTTAAGACAAACGTACAGATTTTTTGTCACAAGGATCAGAGGGTAACTAAGTAGATTATTCGGACGATTGATTGTAAAACATTTAGTAGTTGCAATATATAATAAAGTTAACCGACTCATGACTGATACTCAAACCAGTAATATTAAAGTTAAACTCAAATCTGTTAAGACAAAGATTTCTTATCTTAGAATGTTGTGTCCTGACAAGGCTTTAACAGAGCTGCGAGGTCTTTAAACAGATCAGGACATGTGCACAGGAATGTGGCTGCAACAGCAACACCACACAGCAACACAACATAGAGGTTCGCAAAATTTGAGAGCTACGTACAACTTTATATATGAGAGCTCTACACACTCATGCCTGGTTCTAAAACCAAAGCATTGTAGTTTACACTGAACTTCTGAGATGGGCATTTCTAAACATACTGGACCCCTTGGTATTGAATTGAGACATACCTAAATACAAAATATCATGACTGAGTACAATACTACTCAGTGTTAAACAACTCAAGGGGATTTAGCTAGTCTTTTAATCTGTTCCATTAACATTACTGTGAAGGTCTCATTCATCTCCGTTTGAGCCTCAAGTTTCTTGAATAAGATCACAAATAAGATATGAGCTTCAAGCATCCTTTTGTTCTGATCATCATAATTGTGCATTACACCACAATAATGTTAAAACTCCAAAGAGGCATTAAATAATATCATTAAACACATTGTCCCCAGATTACCATGTAAGGATGAGACCTCACTTCCCCGTTTCATTTACAAGTTTTTCCCGGTGTAATGGGCTGGATGTAATGTGACTGAACACGTTTGGCATTTCAGTGTCTCTGATGAAATGCAGATGTGCAGACAGGAAAAGGCCACTCGCAAAAGCCGTATGATCGTGTTACGAACACATGACTGGGCAGGACTGGGCCGCAAGAGGGAAGTAAAATCTGAGAACAGTGGCTATAAGATAAGGGATGCTTAAGATGTAAACACTATTAGACCACCTTGACTGAAAAGCACTGCTAAATTATTCCCTGTATTTTTGGATGCTGCTTCAATAAATACTTTAGGGTTAAAGTGGACAGTCTTTTGACATAAATCAATATTTAAAACGGTTTAAACAAGTGTTTAAATTTACACAGATGAAAAGGACTGATTCTAAAAAAAATCAGGTGAAAATGAATAATTCTAGAAACAGTAGTTTTAATCTGATTAATTTACTTAATAAGCATTTTAGTTCCCATGAACCATCACTGTTGTGACAGAAAAAAAATCTGCGTCCTCCATTTTGGTCAAACTAGTCACCCTGATGAGCTCTTTTCAGAATCCGCCACTTTTTCTATGTTTAATTTTTTTTTTATACTTAAAAATTTAAATATCAGTGCAGTAACACTTTCATGTGTCAGCCAATTGTGATGCTAGTTGACAACTGGAATAAACGTTGCCATATTAGATTAGGTAAATAACACAGTTAGCAATTGAGGGGGGGAAATATTCAAGGGATGGAGAAATTATTTTGTCTTTTATATTTCGGATGGGAATGGTGACGGCGGGAGGGGTAGTAACTGCTCTTCTACCATATTGGATGCTCAAATGAGCTTTATGGGAGGTTAAAGAGGGTTTTCATGTGATGATGCAGTAAAAGCAGCGGTGAATTAGTGGCTACAAACTCAATCAAAAACACTTTTTGCTGATTGCATTAAAATGATGTTGGGGAAAAATGCATGGGAATGTAAATATGTAAAAAAAGTGATGTGTGTACACAAACACACAGAACTTGGGCAGTATGTTGTGTGAGCAATTGCTCAAAGGCTCAACAGCAGCAATCTGGCAGTGGTGGGGTTTAAACCAACAACCTTCAGAAGTACAGTACCTTGAAAAAGAGGCTACAACTGCCCTATAAACATGCACACACTTTTGTAATATTTATATATATAGTACGATCTATTTATATATAAGTACGATCAGAGACCATTTCACAAACTGCTCCTCAAAGTTCACACCACAAACTCCCTACCTTCTCAGCCTGGGCCTCCAAACTCTTTAGATTGTTGGTGACATTTTTCAGCTCCTCCTCCAGCTCGGCACATTTACTGTAAGCAGGACGGGCATTTGGTTTCAAGAGCAGCAGAAAAAGAAAGAAACAGCAGAAGGGAGAGCAAAGGTGAAGAAATAAGTCATTTTTACAAGCTAGATAGAGAAGCTGGCAGATTTATGCCCTGTTGAATGGCAAAGTGGTGTAGTGGTGTACTTCAGCATCAAGGGTTGAAGTGTTTGAATTGCTGACCCAAAGATTTGTATAAGAATGACCTAACAGTATGAATGTGACATTTGACTTGCAAAGTACATCACTTTAAGTTCAGCTTGAGTAAAAAACAAATAAACAAACAAAAGAAAGAAAAACAACCATTGTGTACCTTTTAGATCATGCACATTATTATGTTTAATTGATGCTAAAGTTGTCAGCAGTTTTAAAACATACATTTAAGACCTTTGCAGACATTTTTTTTTACAAATCTTTCAGTCCACTATGTCTATAAATGGGAACGAGTCATTTAAAACCCAGCAGACAAATGTTGTATATAAAAATACAACCTTGTTCCACGGCAAAATCCAGTAAGACCATCTTTGACAGGGACTAGGTTAATCCCATTTTGCACCAGGTGCTGGCAGGTGATATTCTCTAGTTATTTGCATAAAGGTCAGACCTGCTTTTGAATGAACACCTGCTTCCCATGATTCTCACTTCGACAAACATTTGAACAAACTGGCTTTCTCTTGGGGAGAAAAAGACAGCAGTGAGGTTCTTCTTTCCCCAATGTTCTCACAAACTAGACGCCAAAAACTTTTAAAAGATCACATTATGCATATATATTGGGGATCGCCATAGTGGATCATGATCTGCATTATTGATTTGGAAGGATTTTTATGCCCTTCCTGATGCAACCCTTCCTATTTATCCAGGTTCTAGACTGGCATTATAACGCACAGGTTTGTGCATCCTAGTGGCTACGGTAGCATCCAGCCAATGAGTTCTTGATGTTGGTGTGTAGTGGAAAACCCCACTCCTCCATGCTGGTCATGTTGCCATGTCCACTTATATTCATTTATTCTTTGCTTTTACTCACAAACAACTTCGTTTGCTTTTTGTCGGCGTGTATTTTTGGACACGGTACCATTAGCCTTCGTCATGTGACCCTTTTTTGACGATCAGTCATGTAAACTTAAAAGTCTCATTTGTCTATTTTGATGGGCCAGTCCAACCAGACATGTTAAACTATCTATATAGTTAATATAAAACATTAAGGTAGGATGTGCTGTATTGTTGCTTCCTTTTATAATTTTATTTAATGACTGCCATGAAATGTTACTTCTGCAGAGGTCTTGGTGTGGGTTTTAAACAATGTGCTGAAATTTCTAGTAACTCAAGCTGTTGGGAAACACCACAACGGACAACATACATGCACACGTTCGTTTTAGAGGCTATCCGGACTTCGGAATTTCTTTCAGTTCAAGCCAATCAGCGAGCAAATTCATGCAGTTTAATACAGAGATGCAGGATGGAATGATGCAAGGGAAAGAAAAGGAAAAAAAGATGGCACAGAACAGCACAAAGAGATTACGAGTGGCCTCGGCTGGAGGAGGGCACCTACGATCTTTTTGGTTGACTTCAAATGCACGTTCGCACATTCCACTCCTATCGCAAAACGTTGGCGTAAAAACAAAGACTCACTCAGGACGAACATAAGTACATGAACATATTTTCAACACACATCACAACACGGAGCTTTTCTACCTTGTCCTCAGAAGCCTGCAGACTCTTCTGCGCTTGGTCCAGAACCCTTAGCTCCTCCTCCAACTGCTTCTTTTCTCTGTTAGTTCAGCCGAGGAAGTCACACCGACGGGTCAAACATGCACAAATTTGCGAGTAAATGATGAGGCGGGGGGAGGGGGGTGGACAGAACGGGGGAGGGGATAGTATTAAAGTTAGGACAGTGCATTCCTTTGGGCATGCCATGGAAAGCATTTTTCTTCATGCCAACATTATTTCAAAACAGACATGCTCCAATCTAAACATATAGTTTTGCATTTTTCAAAGGCACCGGAGTCTGGGTAGTGTGGTTTGAGCTGTGTGTGTGTGTGTGTGTGTGTGTGTGTGTGTGTGTGTGTGTGTGTGTTATAGAATGTTCAGCGCAAATAGTTGGGGGACTCACGCCTCAGCAAGTTCAGCTCTCTCCTCAGTGCGCTCCAACTCTCCTTCCACAATCACCAGCTTACGAGCCACCTGTACGAACACACACAAAGTGAGTTGTTCCCAAATGTTCCAATGTTTCTCCAGGGTGTACAAGTGCAAATGTGCGTATATGAGTGAAACGGTATTAAACACATTGTGTGATCGGGTGTGTTCGTAAATGTAGGCAGCAGTCTACCTAGGCAGCGTTTCCCATCATCCTGTATTCGAAACCCTAGATGCCTTATAACCCTGCCTATTAAGTCACCTTCACATGTAAACGGTTGATGCAGCATAGAACGAGTGAGCATCGGATGCGGCCTTATTCAGAAAGGCTCTCCCAATAAATAAATAAATAAACATGGTGGACGACGCAGGCCAAATCAATTATTTCTGATGTTTAAATGTGTATAAAGTGTAAAAGTGTATTTATTTGCCATTACGGGCTCATCTGTGAAGTGCACGGATGGCACAATGCTAATGCAAGTGATATGCAATCTAATCGCTGTCTAAATAGTGGGTTTGAATAACCTGACTTTTAAGGTGATGGCTTAATAGAACGCTCACTAGTTAGACAGCTGCCTAGGTAGACAGCAAGGGAGACAGCAGCTCACTACGTTTTCTTTATACCAGTCATTTCTTTATTTAAATGTGCCTTGCTCACCTCCTCGTACTTGCGATCGGCCTCTTCTGCAATGTGCTTGGCCTCCTTCAGCTGGATCTCCTGCAATTCCATCTTCTCCTCATCCTTCAGGGCTCTGTTTTCAATGACCTTCATCCCTCTATTGCACACAAATTAAATGTTTTTTTTTTTTACTTATTTGCTGGTTTAGTATGAATGTAACATTGCACCACGTGGCAGTTAATAACCGATTCGTTACCTCAGCAATAAAAGGACATTCATTATTTACATAAGAGAAATAATAAAAGGAAACTTCAATTTAATTTTATATAAAAAGCCAGAACATTGGTAGGAGTGTATCGTTACATCCCTATTGGTTAACCACAAACATAGAGCAGCAGATGATTCATTGGTGGAAATATGGCAATGGCATTTCAGGTCTCGTCACTCGATAAAATGAGCCAATGTGCTGATAAAGCAAAATCCACAAACACTTGGGAACAGTGCTGTCTTCACACAGTATTTTATTCTCGTCTAGTTTGTTAAACTGGTGTGAAATTTAATGGATAAACGTGAGATGTACCTCACCACACTCTATATAGACATTATGCTGGCTTGGTAGCACACCTCTTTCACTTTTGGAATAGCCCTCATTTTTGTGGTGTGGATTTAACACACTGTTAATCCCTACATAATAGATCCTATCCTTAAACCGACTGCTAGTCTGTCTGACACAAAGACATGAAATTGCTTCAGCTATGATCTGTTTTATAAACACCACCCATAAATGTGTTCAAGGTGTGGCAACCTTGTTACAAAAGCTGAGAAAAGGGTTTTTTTGTTTGTTTGTCGGGATTTTGATGTCACGTTTTACACATTGCTTCCATTCATGACAGGAAACAGTTATATAAGAGAAAAGTTTAGACAGTAATGGACATTTTAGTATCTCCAACAATTTTGGACTGTGGGAGAAAACCGGAGCACCTGGAGTAAACCCACAGCCACGGGGACAACATGAAAACTCCACACAGAAAGGACCCGGACCGCCCCACCTGGGGATCAAACCAAGGACCTTCTTGCTGTGAGACAACCGTGCTACCCACTTAGTCACCGTGCTGCTGCACTAAACAGGCAACAGTTCATATAAGGAACATTAGTAGAGACACAGCTGGGAGTCTTGTTCAAAAGTAAACTATGCTGGCTGGGGGTGAAAAACAACACATACGTATCTATATGTTGCTGCAAAAGACTCGCAGGATGATTTGATAAAGGCTGAGACAGATGTGTCATTGGCAACTGTACCCAGTTGACGTAACCATGCACTTCATGGCCGGACATCAAGAACCATGCCACTTTTGACCAAGAAGCACAGAAAACGTGGTCTGGAATACACCGGTAGGAATTTGAGGAATTTTAATGGGTTTGTAGGGTTCTGGGACACACCCATAAAGTAAACAAGAAAATCTGGAATGGTTTGTCTACATGGATCAGAGTGGCCAGACTCCAGATGATCAGGTGTATCTGTGATTGTTTCTCTACTGAAATAACTATCTGTCTTGACCATGTTTCATGTATTCACAAACATTTTGCTTCAAGACATTTAAGAAGGACTTTTCAGCAGGACAGTGGTTGTTTAAGGACCTTTACATAGACTAACCATACCAGAAAGAATCAGTTCAAATAACATGGGTAAGGAAAACTCCTCAGAAAACTCTTCAGAGAACTTTGAAATGTGGTTCCCATTAGTTCAAACAACTTTTAGGCAGATCAAATACATTATTGAGATGCCAATCTTTAGTTTTGCTAAGATATGTGCACAGGTCAGGAGGAAATTAATATGATTATGTACCTCTCACTCTCATCGGCTGCTTTCTCTGCCTCTTCCAGCTTCTGTAAAGCTGTGGCCAGTCTCTCCTGAGCTCTGTCCAGCTCCTCCTCAACCAGCTGGATACGCCTGTTCAGAGAAGCCACCTCAGCTTCAGCCTACAACACACATTCCAAACTGTTAATATACTCCAGCCATCTAATGCAATGAACACAACGGAAAACAAATTAGGGAAAGAAACCAAGACAAACAGAATAAGTCAATACGAACATTTATGTTCTATTTATTTAGAGAATAAAAGTAATGAAGAGTGAAGGGTCATGGAAACTGGCACATTCACAGGGACACTTAGACACTGCCTAGTAAAGATAAACAGTTTATGGATGAGGAGTCACTTTAATTAACACATTTTTTCATACATATCAAAACAAAAGTGTCCAGCTGTTCCACACAGGGCATTGATCTATCACAGGACTTCCACCGTGGAGTCTAGAATAACAAATATTGCAAAACTTCTATTTATTCAACCTTAATTGTTCAACCACATAGATAATAAAGCTAATAAGATAACTTCATCATAAATCATACTGCTTTTAAAGAGTAAGTGCCAAAGGAAGTGCAATGTTTAAACACAGTTGTGAGCAAAATGTTTAGTTGCAGTTTTCTTTATTATAACATGTAGGTACAATGTTTCTTTGTTAATAATACACTATATGAGCAATCAGTTTGACAGACCTCCCATTTCAAAACCAGGGCATTAATACTTGTCCCTCACTACAGTTTCATGCATTTAGTCAAATAAAAGCATTTGTAGGGTCATGAGCTAATGTTTGACAGAAAGGCACGGCACAGCAAACACTTAAATTCATTCTAAAGGCGTTTTGTGAGATTACGGTCAACACGGTGCAGTTACTGAACTTTTGAAACCATGTTCTGATGAGCCCTGGTTTGTGCACAGGGGTCTAAGTTATGCTGGACCAGGAAATTGCCTTCTACAAACATGAAGTTGAAAGCAGTACATTAAATATAACTGAGAGCAGCTGATTGCCCTCAACACAAACTAAGATGTTTGACCACATAACTTTGCCCAAATGTCTTTTACGACTACAGTATATGTTTGATACCCTACAAAGATAAAGCAGAAAACACGATGAATGTTTCTTACTTATCAAATTAACGTTTATTGTTGAAATATTCAACACTGAACTGTACTTTATGCACTTAGTATGAAGCTAACTGCTGCACCCCCTTCATTGAGAAATAACATGAACGCATCACTGCCGGATGTGACGCAGTCGCTCATGAATCCTGGCGTTTCGCTCCTAATAAGGCATGATGAGGAATAGTGAAGTCTGAGGTGGTGCTCGGCGCTAACACTGCCCTAAAACCGAGCGCTTCAATGGTAACACGATTATTAATCATTTATATTCTCCAAAATGAGTCTGGGAAAGCGTATTACAGATAAGTGTAAACGAAGACGAATGTACCGAGATCACCTGTGGCAATACGATAAAGTCGAGTGTCATGGCGCACCCTGAGTGTCCTGTGTAGCATACCTAGTGTTAGCCGTTATTCTGGGTTTCTTGACCCTCAGAAATATAAATGCTAAATATAACGCTAAAAATAAACGCATAAGTGTCTTTTAAATAGGTTAATTTACCTTTAAAAGACTTAATTGATTGACATTAGCCAAATTATAATACTCAACTACAATTGCTAATGTGTGTGTGAACAAAACGGTTCAATATGGCTCAAAACGTGAAATGCTCATAAAAACATTTACATTATGGCCATTTTAAAAAAAAAAATCAAAATTACTGTGACGGTTTATTCCTTCAGCAATTAAAAATTAAGAAACTTGTTCAAGGCCCCAACAGGGATAACCTGGCAATGGCTAAGCTTGAACCAGTGACCTTTCTATTACTACTTGAATGTCTTTAAAACAACTGCCCCAAAATAATAAAAAAAGATGATTCAACCTCAGTTAGACACATTTTAAGTACATTTTAAAAAGTTATGCTATCAGAATACTCGAACACCAAACCTGCTGCTTATTCAGAAAAATCAATGAAGTAAGAAATATTGTCAAATATTCAGTTATGAACTGAAGAATGTGTAGATAAACGATGGAATACGACCTTGAATAAAAAGTCAGATATTTAAGACCCAAATTAGCAATAAAAAATAAAATAATAGTATATTTGTTTAGTAGTGAGTTAGTATTAACATGTTATAAAGTGCTGACTTTTTAGTAAGCCATGCCAGGATGCTGGCACCAAATGAGTCTCATTTTTCTAAAGGGCGTCAAAGTTACAGGAGTGTGAACTGAAAGCCGAATTCAAGCACGAATGCTTTAACGAACAAGGTAGTCGATTCATCTGTCGTGGTTGCACTATAATGCAACCAAGAGTTTTATTTTGTTGGGGTATTTACCTGCTCCCGGGCGCGCTTTTCCTCCTCGACTTGGCGCTGTAAAATCTCGGCCCTTTCCTCAGCTTCATCGGCCTGTTGCTGCAAAACTTTAATCTTTCTCTTCACCGCGTCGATGCTGTTTGTTCCTGCCATTGTGAATAAGTTCTTACTATAACCAGCAGCGTGATCGAGCGATCTGGAAATGCTTGTGAAGCTTGTAGTGAGTGTAAGAGGGGAGCAAACCAACGCCCCGCCAACGAATCAAACTCGGGTCAGTCAAGTCAGTGATGGAGGAATGCGATCTCAATGAAGCCTGTCAGAGAACGACGATGATCCCTACGGTGAGAAAATGCGACGTTTTGTAGTCCCGATTTTCTGCACGATGCGCAAACAGTTACTTTTTTTCTCCACTTGAAGTACGTGGCAGTTTATCCAAACGATCAGGCTTCCGCTTGCACTTCTACACAGGCTTCTGTCGTTCGGTGCTGTGTTTCGTTTAAATTTGTACCTCAAACGCACGCTTTTTTTTAAGTTAGCCGCGGTGGAATGCCGCCTCCCCTGCCTTAAATCTGACTTCACACCAAGTTGGCCGGATTGCCTCAGCTCTTCCTTTTTCAGCCTTCTTCCGGATTTGTTCCACCCTGTTCAAGTGGCAGTTTGGACAGACAATCGATCCATGGAGCAGATCTTGAATCAGGGATGTGCGCTCAGACTAAAATCTGATTGGCTCACAGGGGTGCCTGAGCTGATCTGAGATCAGTCGTATTGCAGGTCCACGGTAAGAAAGCCACCCCTTGAATTACACGTGTCCAGGTAGATGACGTACGTCTCTTAGGCATTCCAAGCCGCTCCTTAGCCTAGGTGTGGTTCAGTCTACTACTTCTTGCTGTGGCTGAGCAGACTTTTATTTATTCATTCATTCATTCATTCATTCATTGTTTTACCACCAACGCGTCATGGTCAGGGTCGCGGTGGGTTGGATTCGTTGAGAGAAACGCGCACTTGTATTAGTAAAGTTTGTGTTCTAAGTCAAACAAGTGTTTGAGTCCCAACAACACTGATGCACTTGATCCACCTACATTACCATTCCCATATAGTATCATTATAGTGCTGAGAACAGTTCAGTGGGGGGGGGGCACTTCCACATTTAAATTAGAGCGTAAAATACACATTGCCTAAAGCGGATTTAGAAAGTATTAAGACATTTCTCATATGATGATGATGATGATTATCCGATGAGTCGCAGCTGACTTGTATTTCGGCAATGATAGTGGAGTAGTTTGCCATTGCTTTCTCCACCCCTCCCCATTTATCCGGGCTTGGGACCGGC
>JAYDZG010000015.1:5053092-5068010 GCA_034509265.1 Microcambeva bendego | reverse complement strand
CCAACTCACACTCATGAAACCCACCCTCATGAACCTCACACTCACACACACACACACACACACACACACACACACACACACAGACACACACACAGCCATGGCTGAATCTTCAAAGGAATGTGTCTGGTGCTGATTACAATTAGCAAACATTTCTCCTTAAGCCTTTATTAGCGACACACACACGCACACAGACCTCTCCTGCGTCTAATAATGACTCACTACTGCATTACCTCCATTCTTTCAGCGTTTGCTCACACTAATTGTAAAGCCTGCAGAATGTTTAAATAACATAAAGACTTACATTTAAAAGCATGTGGAGTGACAAGCTACGCAGACGTTTTCATCTAATGTAATCTGGTAGAATTTACAGCTTTTTTTAAGCACAGTTATTGGCAGTTCTGAGGATAGTGAAGGGCATAGAACATATATATAATTTGTGGAAATAAAAACTGAAAATTGGCATGTGCATTTATATTTACCCCCTTTGCTTTGAAGCCCTCAAAAGTTCTGGTGTGACCAATTACATTCAAAATTCACATGCTTAGTGAAATTATGTCCACCTGGGTCACATGACCTATCAGTGTATACACACCTTTTCTGAAAGGCCCCAGAGGCTGATACACCATTAAGCAAGATGCACAACTAACCAAACAACACCATGAAGACCAAGGAAATATCCAAACAAGTCAGGGACTAGGTTGTAGAGAAGTACAAGCCAGGGTTAAGTTATAAAAAAATATCCAAATCTGCTATCATCAAATGGAAAGAACATGGTACCACAAGAAACCTGCCAAGAGAGGGTTGCCCATGATAAATGATGGATGGTGCTAAATACAGGGATATTCTTGTCTGTCAGTGATTTGAGACTGGGATGGAGGTTCACCTCAGGACAATGACCCAAAGCATACTGCTAAAGCAACACTCGAGTGGTTTAAGGGGAAACGTGTAAATGTTTTGGAAAGGCCTAGTTAAAGCCCAGACCTTAATCCAATCTTAAATCTGTGGTCAGACTTGAAACTTGGAAACCATCTAACTTGAAGGAGCTGGAGCAGTTTTGCTTTGAGGAATGGGCAAAAATCCCAGTGGCAAGATGTGGCAAGCTCAGAGAGACTTATCCAAAGCGTAATTGCTACAAAAGGTGGCTCTACAAAGTATTGTCTTTAGGGGGGTGAATAGTTAGCACTGAAACTTTCTGTTACATTAGTAGATTAGCATTTATCACCTATCATTAAGGTTAGAATTTAGCTTAGCATAGGTCACATGTGTTTGTATCTCGTCTTGTCCTGTGTCATTATGTGTCTTTGTGTTTATTAAATGTCTTGTACTAGCCATATATCATTACAGCAAGTCAGGAAATATTTTTTTTCTACAGCTACTAAACCCACATTAAGTAATACTGCTATCTTATTTACCATTGAAACTATGTTCAGTCCTACTGATTATACATTTTACAGGAAATATTAGAACATACATGGTTTACTTTTATACAATTATTACGAACAACACGATACTGTGGTGTAGGATTAGGATAACCTTAGTTACTAGAGCATTTAGTGCATGTATTTATCTAAAGGGACTTAGACTTGTGACTCAATACAATGCAAACAATTGATGGTATCTTCTGATACAGCATCTAAGACATCTAATTTAGCTAATATAGGACCTTCCACTTGACAAATAATAACATATGGCTTACCTTCCAAAGTACTATAAAATAACCACATAGTCTAGCCTAGCAACAACGGTTCACTTTTATGTGACTGACAGAAGACCCACCAAGTCTTAGCAAACGTTTGCTTACAGTCACATGACTAAGACTTTACATTTAAACAGCCTTAACCAAACACTCGTCAGATTGGTTTTTCCACCCAAAGGTGCGCTCGGCCACAATGAAAATGCGTATGCAAAACCCAGAGAGGGCGTTTTACGAATGCTCTGCAAACATTTGCTTGCTTCTTTATAAAAGGGTTGCCAGTATACCCCTCACCTTTCTAGACTAAGTGTCGATATTGTTTCTCAGCAACAAGGTGTTTGTGTGTGCTTGCATGTGTTGGAATGAACTTACCTTCTACTTAAAGTGTACACCTCTTTCAGTCATTAGTGTTAGTCATATAGCTGGAGCAAAAGAAGATACATAATTCTTAGGAGCGTCTCCTTCCTTTGCAGATATTGCATTGGGGAATGGAGGAGTTAGAACTTCGGTCTGTTTCCAGAGCAGTAACATTCTGATTCACTGAGCTTTCAGAAACTCAGAGGGACTGTTTTTTTTTCTGGGGACTTTGAAAGTAGACTTTTTGATGCGTTTTACATGCTTGATATGTCTGTGTAATAGTTTGAATGAGAATGGATTTTTTTCATTTTCACAGCTGTGCTAGAATTTAAGTAGTTCCAGTGAATTTCTTTGATATCAGTTCAATTTATTTTCAGAAATTAATACTGGTCATGGGGACTGGTTCTACAACATTTCAAATAAAGTTGGGACACTGCAAATGTAATAGAAATGCAGTTCTGGTTACATGTATTTTGACTTTTATTTGATTGCAGACAAACGTCTGAAACCGAGCAATTGCATGTTTTGTCTGCTCTTCATCATTTCATGTCGATTCCTGCATATCGGGCTTGCAACACATTGCAACAAAAGTTTGGATGGGACAATTTAGGGCTAGTAATGAGGTAAAAAATGATGTTCTTCTTAAAAAGGCTGAGTCTATGATTTTTTTTAAAACAATGTACCTCGAAGATAGATTGAAAGGGATTTGCATATTTCTTCCTCTACAGTGCATAATATCATTAAACGATTACAAACTTTAGATGACACTGCTCCAAGAACAATCAATTAGCATAGCTAATTCATAATCCTAAAAATAATCCTTAAAAAAACTAAAAAATGTTAACTAAAAAAATATGTTTAACCAATATTAATATAATACTAGGCCTAGTCTGTATCTTTACCTTTTTGTCTTTTAAATTTTATAGTAAGGGTATGCATTCTTTTGCACTCAACAGGATAAATGCATACACATACCCTACTGAAGGAGTCAGTTCCCTCATGTTAATCCTGTGGAGTGTTCAGTACATATGTCCATCAGTATGCTTTCTTTTTTACTCTCCTTTGCTACCTTCACTACTCTGTCTTTTGTTCCACCCCCTATTTCAAATTTTTCAGCAAGTCTCACCTCCCTCCCTGACCTCTATCAGAGCCTCTTTTTTCTTCTTTTTCTCCACCCCTTCTCTCGCTGGTTCTCACCCGTCCTCTCTCTCTCTAATGCTTTCTCACCGGGAGTAAGAGAAGGCTGGCTCAGTGTAAAAATGCCATCGTGCTCTCCGGACTGCTGCCTCTACCAAGCTGTAGAGGTAAGACTGATCCTTAATGTAGTCTTACGCTAACTTTACACACACTTTCTAAGGGAAATATTGTCATTATAATTGTATATAACACTAATGGCATGTATTACTTTGTAATACTTTTTAAAAGTAGTTAAAATTGTTCATAGTAAACACTTGAAGCCGAGGTGATTTTACAGGACGGACCACTTTCACTGCTTCAGGACAAATTTCTCTTGTGTGTGTATATAAACTCTTCTATAAATGAATCAACTGTTCTGATTTGATATATGTAGGACTGTTTGTGATGGATAACACTACAGCTCTAGTGATCAAGCTATACGGCAGAATTACATGTTACCCATAGAACCATTTATACACTGTTGAGTCACATGATTATGAGCGCTTTCTACTGAAGCAAGTCAGATTTCCTGAGCTTTCTTGGTGTATAAGGTGTGCTTCTTAACTGATTTGCATATAAATCCATCCTTACATGCACGATTGTCATTCCTGGGGCAGATGGGATTTTCCAGCTAGACAATGCAACACCAAACAGCTAGAAATGACCCACATTGGTTAAAAAGGGCTAAGACCAAAAATGTCCAAATTCCCCAAACTTGTTTAATTTATTCCAGAATTTGTGCTTCCCACAAGACAATTGAAAGGTTGAGAGTTCTGCTTTTTCAAGGAGCCATTGTTGAGCTCTTGAGCAAGGCCTTTTACTCTACCGGTTCCAAGGCTGGCCGTACAATGCACTCTAACCTCAACTTCCAAATAAACTTGGACATATGAAGAAAGTTTTGAGAATGTGTTGCATGGCCTAAATGCAGGAACAGAGGTATATCAACAATGTAATTAAGTTGACCAGTCAAATTACTACTACTCAATAAAGTATTTCTGATTCTGATTCTGACTGATTCTGTATCAGTCTTGCAATGGTGATTGGGTAGTGGTAGCTTGGTAATTAAGACAGTGGCTTTGTAATTGAAAAGGTTCATGGTTCAAGTTGCCACCTAATCACAATTGCTTGAATTAATCTTAGCCCATGTTGTAAACTGCATTGGATGAAAGTCTAAAATACATAGATTTAAATGTGCTTTCTTAAATATCGCTTAAATATGATCCTGTGTATATGAGTTAGTGTGTGCAGTCAGATCCAAAATTATCAGCACTCCTGGTAACAACAAGTATAAAACAACTGATTTTTGGAGTATCTTTATTGATGTATTAATATATAATGAGATGCTAAAGTAAATCATTAAGGGTGTGTGTTTAAGGTTAGAGTGTAAACAAAATAAATGGCAAACTAATTAACCTTCATATAAAGGCTATGTTTATGAAAGTAACTACAGGTACAGTCATCAGATAAGTCTTATTATATTTATGTTTTCTGCAACTGTTCCTTTTTCTGACCTTTTTGCATCACAGCAGAAAGATCCTGGGTTTGATCCCCAGACGGGGAGGTCCAGATCCTTTTTGTGTAGAGTTTGAATCTTCTCCCTGTGTGTGTATCCTCTCACAGTCCAACAATATGAAGTCAGGTTGGATGGAGACACTGAATTACCCTAAAGGTGAATGGGTGTGTATGTGTGTCTGCCCTGCGATGGACTAGTGTCCTTTCCAGGGTGTTTCTGTGTGCTTTGTGCCCATTGAAAAGCTTGGAAGGTCTCCAGCACCTTTAGTTTTTTAACACAAATGTTTTTTATATTGCTGTTAGAATACAATGTTGTAAGAAGTTTGAATAAGTGTGCATGTCCAGAAAATCATGCTATTTAGCACGCCAGATTAAGCTCTGCCTAATCGTGATCTGGAACTCCAGACACATGACATAGGATGAAGCAGACATGACTCACATGCTTTCGTATACAACTAAAGATGCAGCATTTCTGTTGCTGCAAACTTGCTCTAACCTGAGACGATTTACCTGATTGCAGAATGTTTTTAAGGTGTACGGCTCTGTGCTTGTTGTGTCCAGATTATTAAGGTGTATAGTGAGGATGGCGCCGGAAAAGTGGTGGAAGTTCCTGCTCATATGACAGCAAGAGACGTCTGTCAGCTCCTGGTCTATAAAAGTCACTGCCTAGATGACAACTGCTGGTCTTTGGTGGAGCATCATCCATTGCTTGGATTGGGTAAGTGTGTAATTGTCAATTGAGTGGTGATCATCAGCCATCCCAATAGTACAGGGTGTACTGTTCAGTAATGAGCTCCTGATCCCTGAAGTTAAAAATCCATCTCCATGTACTGCACACACAGTCATTTAAATGATCATGTATGATTTGTATAGACCTCAGATTTTGCTTCACCTCCCATAAACCTGGCTTATTTTAGAACAAAACCCTAAATATTAATAAAAACTAAGCATGTATGATTTATTGTAGCGTTCTAGTTCGGTGCAGTATCTCCTTATTAGGATAACAGGGTTAAAGAAAATGAACTTAACTGAACATTCTTCATCAACTCAAAATATAGGTCATTGTAATTTAAGTTTGGCACACGCTTGTGTTGACAATTTACTGCTAAGATAGCAATGAACATCTGACTGTTGACCTCTGCCTAGGTTGTTTTCAGTCCATGGCGCACCTGTGTTTTCCATTGCCAAGATTGCAATAATACATAAATTCATTTGAACACACCTCATTTCAAGACCATCATGCCCATCGGTGTAAATTTATTTACAAGTACTGTTGCTGTTTAAATAATTCATGGCATTAGCCTGTTAGCAGGGTTTAAGATAGCAATGAGCATCGCAATGTGCCTTGCACAAGGTTTAAGGTTTGACCCTTAATCTTACTTGATTTTTATTCTCAACACTACTTTTTGAGGGAATTATGCTTGATTTTTTTTTTCAAATTAGTAAACAATATGCAGGAATAGAAAAAAATAATGTCTGATTATTAAGAATACGATATGTTTTCCTATATTTAGCATGCAGGCTATGATGTCATCTGTTGTACACTGCTGGTGCCTAATTGGCTCCAGCTCCAGCTGAAAGTTGTATACAGTGCGGTTGGCCTTGGCAGTTTAGAACACTTTCGATTTGATCCAGAGGCTAACTCTAGTGCAACATTAAGACACACTTCCAGAGATGGTCCTCTTACATAAGCCATTAGCTTCCAGGCCCCTGACTGAGACATGATCTGCCGTGGTACTCAATGCAATTAAGCTCAATACATGACCTCATCTCCCTGTAATGCTTTCTCTCTCTCTTTCTCACTCTGCTTTGATTTCAGCAACTCTGTAAGTGATGTGGGGCTAGGTTTGTAATTTTGTTTTTAAAAAACCTGCATGCAAAACCAGGCTAATTGTTGCTCTTTCACTCTTAAGCTCTTATTACAGTAGTCCATAACCACCTGTGGACTGGTACCAGTCTGTGGGTCATTTAATGCCAGGCCACATAAAAATTAGAGATTGCTACAAGAGCAATTAATTTTTTAATCATTACTATGTGGAAGCATTGTCTCATCAAAAAAGAAAAAAAGTCTGATTTTCCATTCTTTAGTTATTCTTTATCGACCAGTCTGTGGTACAAAAAAGTTTGGGAACTGCTGTTTTACTAGATTTGCATTTGCGGCATATATACTTACCCTAAATTTACCCTAATAATACCAGAAAATTAATGAAAATGTGCTTGCATGAATGACAGTACATACTTACAAAGGCAGTCGATCTGTGGTAAGTGGTGTAATAATGTAATGGAGATAAAAAGTGTTTTTTAGCTGAAAAGAAAACATATTGGGGGTTGTTATTTTAGAGAAAACTTGGTTTAATCTTTAATAAAACGGCTAAACTATTAAACGAAGCATCAGCATGAACATGGAGCTTTTACAACACACAGAAATTTATTAGAGGAGGCTACACTTCCAAGTGCACTTTGAAGTGAGCTCCTGATTAAATGAAGCTCTACAATTTCTTAGCATTAACTCCAGCATCAGCCCTTGATCAGTCTTATTGATTTGTTTTTAAGTACAGAATCACTGATTCTATGGGACAGAAAGTGGGAGAGCACACGGTTTTATAGAGATGACTAAATAGACCCAGCGTAGATAATCATAACAGTAATAAATAATATGCTATAGTATTTAAGCAATTTTTAAAACAATTCACGGTTTTTCACGATTCACGGCTGCTCCCATGAAATTTGGGGGGTGTACTGTGATATTTTTTTTTCTAAAATAGCATGTGATATGGGACACTGCCATAAATGGTTTTCAATGAATGATAGAGCCCTATGTGCGGAACCTAAGCAAGTATTGCATAAATATTACATTCATAGTGTGTGAAAAGGTTTAATTGGCTGAGATATTTATACAGTACAAAAATACATTCAGACAGCAACTGCATCCCGGCAGGGGAGATTCAACATTGTTCACTCACACTTCATACTAATTCTTCATTGTCAGCTATGGGTGTATTGTAGTCAGTATTTTTAAGGAAGGAATGATGTAGTAAAGACAGTTCACCCCCAATATTCTGCCATTTTTCTTACATGTGTATGTGGTGGTGTGTGCGTACATGTGCAGAGAGATGTCTGGAGGACCATGAATTGGTGGTCGAGGTGCAGGCCTGTATGTCTTCAGAGAGCAAGTTTCTCTTCAGAAAAAACTATGCCAAATATGAGTTCTTCAGGAACCCACTGGTGAGAAATCATCATGTACCTTCACTTTGGGCTTTATTGTTTATCACAGTCTTTTCTTATTAATTATAACTTTTCTGAATAAAATTAATGTACAGTCAACTTCTAAATTATTAGCAATCTTGTCAACAATGACCAAAGGCCATTCTAATGTTAACTCACTAGCTTTAAAGCCCATATTTTAGTTGTTCTTGTAAACCCTCTTATTACTCATATAGCCTAAAATCTTCTGTAATCATTTATGAGATAAAAAATGCAGAACAGTGACTTTTTGAGAACTAAAAACAACAAAAATTTTCAATGTCCTACAGGCATGTAGGCATTTTTGTGGACTTCCGTGTTCAGCCTTTAGGTTTTAAACATGGATTAGGTCAATAGATAGAAAGGGACGATTAGGTAGAGTTGTGGGTTGTCAACCGGAAGGGTGATTCTAAGGAATATGCAAAAGATGGGTGCAGACCACCTAAATATATCTTGTATTAAGATTATGACAGTAGGATTTGATACAGTTAGTTACAGGACTTTTCTTAGGTGCCCAACAGTGGCATCTTGACAATGGTTATGCAGTTGTAGTTTAGTGGTTAAGGTTATTCACTGACAGCTGTTTACTGTCACAACTGTAAATTGCTTTGGATATAAACAGCCACTAAAATCTGAAATTTTAAATTGGGCTTGGGCTTGAACTGGCAACTTTCCAATTAGTAATCCAGCACTTTATTTGCTGAGGTGGTTCTGCTGATGGTGAATAAGTTTTTTTTTGTCTTTCTCTCATACCACAGATTTTTTTCCCAGATCAGATGGTAGCATGGTGTCACGAGTCCAACGACACAATCCCACCATCGCAACTACTACAGGTGATGCACAAACAAAGAAACTGAAACATAAACTTTCATTAGTTTGATGTGTTCCCCATTGAAAAGTCTGTTTGGAATTTCCTGAAAAACGACTTATCAGAGAAGCTTCATGCCTATATTGCAGAAATTGTAGGTCACCACTTACGTTATTTTTTTTTCTCTCTCTCTTTCTCTCACACATAAATTTGATTTGGGTAAACACTGTGTAGTTTACACCATAAAAGCCTTCACATGTCGTTATGTTTGTGAGTGAGACATCATTCATTTACCTGGTGTATGAAAGCTGTTCATATGAAATTACTAGTCTCTAGATCTCCTGTTCTTCTCCCCATGCAGAATTTCTTAAATTCCAGTCGCTACCCTGAGATCCAGGGCTTCCTCTACATGAAGGAGAACGGCCGCAAGTCCTGGAAGAAGCTCTACATGTTTCTGCGCCGCTCTGGTCTTTACTTCTCCACCAAAGGAACATCCAAGGCAGGCTGGACTTTTTCTATACTTATCTATATTTAGAAATTAGGTCGTATTTTCCAGAGTGGACACAAGCGCTTTAATGACTTGCCATTATTTGTTAAACATGAGCCAATCTTAAATTGATTCCACATGTCTGGACTGCTGTAATGAAAGAAAATATCAGGCCTCATTTAAAAAATATCTGTAGGCCAGATTTTATAATACAGCCGATGGATTTGAGATTTGTAAACCTAAAACTGACTTGACAGAACTAACATTATTTTGGACTGAGAAACAGGTGTGGCAGTCCATGCTCACTTTTACACTTTTATACACTTTTGTACCCCTCCTTTTCCTGACTGAGTAGTAGCCGACTGCATCTTTTCACCTGCATGAAACAAGTTTATATGTCGATTGGCTTTCTGATCCCATTATGCCTCAACTCCATCAATCATCTAGACGAGGTCACAATTTCAGTAATTGTTTAAGAACCCCCTAACCCACCCTGATTGTTGATTGTCTAAGATGTCAGCTCTGGTGTACCATGGGACTCCATCTTATCAAACGTGTTTCAGGAACAGCAGTTACAAAAAAATATAATATAATAAATTAAGGAACCTATATGCTTTCAACTTCCAGCAAAGCTCTTCCAAACTTGTTCCTGGACACAGACAAAGGTCTATAAAGACACAAAGAAAATCTTGTTTTAAAGAAACTCCAGTGGTCTTCAAAGAGCCCTGTCCTCAGCCAAAATATACAGCTTAGAAATGAACTGGAACATCAGTTTAGGCTTTTCTGACCAACATAAGTGCTCTGATGACTCCAAAGTCTTGTGAAAAGCCTTTTTAGAAAAGTGGATGTTGTTCAAGCTAAAAAGATCACATAGAGGTCAATGTTTGTTTTACATCATTTTTGACCAACAAGCTCATGGCCTTGTGTCCAAAATCTTTTGCGCATATAAAAGAAAACGTTTTTATTTGTCATATTTATATATTCACTCGACAATGAAATTATATTTATTCACTTTTAAATGTATTCAAATGTTTTTTGGGGTATGTTTAGGAGCCCAGACATTTGCAGTTGCTCTCAGGTCTGGAAGAAAACACTTTGTTTACTATGACAACTAGTAAGAAGGTGTACAACGCTCCCACAGACTACCAGTTCTGCATTAAGGTACAGAAATCTCAATCTAAATTTTGGGATCAGTGTGGGGTTCAGTTTACCAGCACACAAACATTTTCTTCTGGCTGAGATTTTCTTCTTAATTGGGAAAGTTTATTGAAGGCTGAACAGGGAAGTCCACAAAAATATATATTGTATCTCTTAAATGAAAGAGAAAGTTAAACAAACGTATGGCCAATAAGAGAGCTGGATTTGGCAGATGAAGATGGGAATAATGAAGAATTAGAAATTAATTTTATAGTGGGAGTACAGTTTTGGGAATGGATGTGTGGATAACTTATATAAGAGTAAAATCAGAGTTTAATCAGAGTTAAATCAGGAGATGGGTCCTAAGGATAGAAGGAAGGCAAGAGGAGAAGTGTATATGGGTTCAGCAATGGAGGACATGCATATGGTTGGGGTGATAGAGGACATGTCAATACTAATCTTAATATATGGGGTTTATTTTCATGTTGTTGATGTTTATTTTAATGTGTTTCCTTGGATCTTGTGAAAATAAATTTTCACCAGCAGTCAAGCACTTTTATTATTGTGCATTATTGTTACCTGAGTAACATATTTTCATGAGTATTTTTTCTACTTTCCAGCCTACTAAGGGATTGGCTGAGCCAAGAGATCTGAAGATGCTTTGTGCTGAGGATGAGCGGAGCAGGACATGTTGGATGACTGCTTTCAGAGTGCTCAAGGTACTAGTATTTAAAGTATACTCTCCATATACTCTCCATTAATACACATTAATTCAGACCCAACATTTTCAAGCTTAAACTGAATGCTGATGCTTCATGTATAGGATCTAAAAATGGGAAATTGTATTTCATTTAGCTACAGAATTATTTAAAATAGGCTCTAAATGTCTAATTGCCTTAATCTTAAAAAAATGCACCCCCTTACATGGGTGCAGCTAATTGCTTATTTTCACCTAACAGGGAGGAAGTCTCATAAGGCACTGTATTATGTACATCATTTACATTCCATTTACATTTTTTGGCATTCGGCAGACGCTCTTATCCAGAACAATTTATTAGAAATGCTTCAATTGTAAACATTATGTACACAACAGCTCAACAAATATGTAGAAAAGCTTGTGAGAACCAAAGTGTTGTGTGTTCTCAAAGTTGTATATTTCCATATATAGTTACATAGTGAAAGCTGAAATGCTCTAACAAATAGGAACATATTGTAAATATATGTAAATATATTTTGTGTAGTATGGAATTATGCTCTACCAGAACTACAAAATCCCCCATCAAAGAAAGTCACCAGTCACCAGTGCTTCAACACCAGTGGTGAGAACTCTTTATGTCTTTGTGTAAATGCTTGCATGATTAATCTTACATCAAAATGATATGAATGAAGTCTTAAAAACCCATTGTGCATGTCACACCTTGTTGTGTAATGTATTCCAGAGCTGATGTTAAATATTTGCCGATCATGTCCTAACAGTGTAGGAACCCTTGCAAAAATTATGCACATATCTGTAGAAGCCTTCAGACTTTTGGCACAAAGATCCTTTCTAAGCCGCCCTGACTGATTTACAACTGGGAATAAATCACAACTCTGTCATGAAATATCGTTATAATTTTTTTTACAAATATTTTTGTAATGAAACGATATCGTTCTCTGTAGCGGAGCGTGTCTGAGAATTCCCTGGTTGCCATGGATTTCTCAGGAAGGTCAGGTCGCGTAATTGACAACCCCGTGGAAGCGATGAGTGCTGCCATGGAGGAGGGACACACATGGAGAGTGAGTTTTACACATAATTACAACTGCTGAATGATTGTCTTCTTTAAGATGAATGAGATATAAAAATCTCATCTATTTAGAAACGAAGTCAGCGAATGAATCTACTTGGCAATCCTAGTTCAGTGCAGTCCTCCTCAATAAATACAGGTAAGAACAGTCTTTATTATACACCAGCTTGGTCTTCTGAGCCCCACTAACTGATCCTCACTATGGCCTCTTTTAAAGTGCTGCAGAAGAAAATGAAGATGATAGTTCAGCCTGAAACTGAAATCAGCTGGCGAAATTAATCTGTCAAGTTAGTGATAACTAAGCCAATATATTTAGAAGAAAAGCAGGATTGGTACATTTTTTCTCATTTAAAATTAGTCGTTTATTAAATTAAACAGCTTGGCTCTCTGTAAATTTATAGCTGGTCCACTAAACACCAACGTTATTTCCAGTGACATCAGACGGGGCAAATTCTGATAGGGAGACAAAGGGGCAATTCATATTTCATATTATAACACCGATTGAGCTGGTGTGAAGGATTTATTTGCTTTAGATTTTTTTATATGTTGATTGTCAATTATGAGTAGCTAGAAAAAACTATATAAAATATATCCTATCACCCTTCGGGGGAAGCAGCGTCTTGATGCTGCGAAAAAAGCTAATTTGTGAGCAGTATTGTTTTAGATCATGCTTCCTGTCTGTGAAATTATATCGTAGCTTTCTTACACCATGTCTGAGGGATCAGAAAGCCTTGACGGTTCCCCTCATCCATATACAAACATGTAAAATGTCAGTCTTTATATGTTTCTATCATTTGAACCAATATAACAGTAATCCATTGCTAGAGTATGTGTCATTTTCAGCAATCCACCGAACACAATTGTGGTTTCATGGTCGAATCATGAGAGAAGAGTCCCATCGTATGATCATGCAGCAGGGCCAAGTGGACGGGTAAGATCCTTTCAATCCATGAAACCTGTTGGTGCTTTTGGGTACACATGAACATTTATTTGATAAAAATAGACAAACATATTTTAAAAATAATTTACAATTTTTAGTGGGCGATCGTGCCACTTAACCAAAAAGACTTTTTTGACCATTTTCACCCAGCTGACACATTGAAAAGAGACAAAGATACAAAGTTGAAGCTGCTTTTATTTCTTTTTCTTTGTTTTTCTAAAGACTATTACAATTATAATGGATCAAACATGTATTTTCTTTTCAAAAGTGTCAGGGTCAGTCTCAATCCTGGATAAAAATAGTAGGGAAAGCATCCGGAAGGGGATCCGGGGTAGAACCTGTGCCAAGTCTTGTATGCAGACCAGCTGCTCTGGCGACATGGCATTGTTTTGCAGATTGGCCATGATTGCATTTGTTTCCTGCAACTTATTTTTACTACAAAGAAAACAAACAACAAAACAGGAATTTGTTATCCAAAGGGTGTATGCATGTAGCATAAGACTGCAGTTTTGGCCAGAGGAACTAGTTTGTGCTAGCAAGATTGTAATTTCAAGATTTAATCTTTTTTTAAAGGATTAATAGTGCAAAGAAACTTACAACCTTTGTTGCTTCCATATTCTTATGACAAAATAACTTCACATTTTCATGTCATGGCAGGTCTCTTTGGGATTTTTGTCATATGTTTAAATAACTTGAGTATGATTTTTTTTAGGTTGTTCCTCTTACGTGATAGTCAAAGCAATCCAAAGGCTTTTGTTCTCACTTTGTGCCATCATCAGAAGATTAGACATTTCCAGATCCTGCCTGTGAGTCTATAACATTTCATATGATCTTTTAAAAAACAGATAGAATTATTCCAATGCTTTGAATACATGCTCTGAAATATTACATTCTCTGATTGCTGTTTGCAGTATGAAGAGGACGGTCAGATCTTCCTTAGCGTTGATGAAGGTGCTACCAAATTCACTGACCTGATTCACCTTGTTGAGTTCTATCAGCTTAATAGAGGAGTCCTTCCGTGTAAACTAAAACACCCCTGCACCATGGTGGCCTTATGATCTTTATTTACAAATGTTCCAAAAGACTTATTGATGTCACATATGTCTGGGAAATTGGACTGGATTTTTATCAGCTCTATCTTAATCTTAATCAGCTCTATCTCATTGACAGTTATGGGTCATCCTATTATTTTTGCAATTCAGCCTCTCAGATGGAAGCCGTCCATGTTATATTAGTTTCAAGTAACTTCAAGAAGTATCAGTGCCATCATCCAGAACCCTGCAAACGATAGGTAAAAACAGTCCAGTTTATTATTTTGATGGTGTTTTTATCCTTGGCATGTTGTTTTAATACCTTAACATTTTACACTTTCAGGCTAAAAAAGGGGGCCCACTTTATGGTTTAAATGAGCCATGATCCAGCCATGCCCTTTCTGTCACCCTTCCTTACATATCCTGTGGTTAGTAAGTCCTTGTGGGGATTCCCTGCAGATGATTGGATTATAGCACAGGACATTAGACCTGACATTATTTATGTTTACACATGTTTCATTATGCTAAGTTGTTCTTCATCCAGTTTTCTTTCTTAAGTGTTAGCAGAGACCCAAATTATTATAAGTTATGTCAGGCAAAAAAAATTAAGAAGGTCAGCATTTTTTCTCAGCTGGGTTGAAAGGGTATTTTAAGCCTCTTATACATACAATTCATTCAGCCACATTTGTTTGTCATTGAGTGCATTTCAGTAAATATATTCATTATATATATATATATATATATATATAT
>JAYDZG010000015.1:5032249-5051029 GCA_034509265.1 Microcambeva bendego | reverse complement strand
ACATTACAGTCACAGTATACAGTCTGAGCAACTGAGGGTCAAGGGCCAAACTGCAGGAACTGGCTGTGGTGGAGTTTGAACCGATTTTAACGACTAGGCTACAACTTTGCCATCGTCCGCATTGTTGTTGAATCATTAATTCTTGAATTGTTTACTACTTGCTTCAGGTGCCCTGTTACATACTTATACCCTAGTATTCAGAAATGCCGAAAATGCCCCCCACACATTTACAAATATGCACTATGCACTAACGTAAACATTATAAACATTTTCAACTTATATAATATATTCGACTAATATCATGCATTTACACACTGTTGGTCCCTTTTGTGTGGCAGCCTCCCAACCCACTGATGAATTTCGTCCCCCCAAGTTCAATAAATGGATACCACACAGGTCAACAAGTGGGTTTTTACATTAAAATGCTCATTTTTATTTACGTATGTATTTAGCAATATATTGCCAGGTGCCTTGAATCAAACATTGGACAATTTCATTTTCATATACAGTTTACAACATCTGATTTAAGACACACCATGAGAAGGACTAGTTGATTAGAAATTAGTGGAAAAATCTAAGAGAAAGACAACTACTAGTAATTGATACAATTAGTGGAACAATCAACAAGCCATTAAAAGCCTCAAGACCCTCACAAAATGAATAGAAACATTATCCTTTTGGTTTCCAGAAGTCAGAATAAAAGTTCTTTACTATAACATGTTTCCTCAAATAGGCCACTCGGGGACCTCTGGAAAGCCAAAATATTAGAAGTTCTAAGCTTTCCATGAAAGTAAATAAACACTTCTTGATGTGTATTTTTGCAAATGCTTTAATAAATGTACTTTATAATCAAAGATAATAAATGTCTGTATTTATTTAATATATAAAATTTTGCAACTATTATGCATCATTCGGAAGTGAATTAATAAAACTGTTCTGCTTCACTGTTGTATTTTTAAGGTTGACTTTACTCTCTGTGACCCATGTTTGCAGCTGTCCTTTTTTAGTTCAGCACTTGACCAGCAGCATCCCAGTTATAGGAGGTTTTCTTTTCGTGCTTGTGCTGATCTCGCTTCTTCAGACCAGCTTCACAGACCCAGGCATTTTACCTAGGGCGACGCCAGAAGAGGCGGCCGACATTGAGAAACAGATTGGTAAGAATGCTGAGACATTGTAATTACTATTTACAAACTCTGGATTTAATAAGACATTGAAACAGCATCACCCAGCGGAATATGGACATGTTGAGATATAGCAAAGAACATAGTCCCTGCTATCTTTTTTTTAGCTATGAAATAATGTCATAACAAGGAAAATCATGGAACTTAAAGCACTGGGTGAACTTTTTTTCTGGACATCTTGCTACCTGACATTATACTTCTTTGGCGAATACCTATTTTTTGTCATACAGATAACCCAAATGGTTGTTCATCCACTTCCTATCGACCTCCTCCTCGTACCAAAGAGGTTGTCATCAACCAGCAAGTAGTAAAGCTCAAATACTGCTTTACCTGCAAGATCTTTCGTCCACCGCGTACCTCGCACTGCAGCTTGTGTGACAACTGTGTTGGTAAGCAGAATGGTGGTAGCATCTATACCCTATATGTTTTGTATGTTTTAGTTATTTTTTTATTATAATGTTTTACCTTGGCTTTACAATCAGAAGCTTTTGGAGCAGTTACATAATTATTACAGGAATATTGTTTATACTGGTTTGACAAAACTAATAATTAAATTACAGGCTTGGTCAGTTTTGATTGCCATGAAACATTATTAGAAAATCTAATGCAGCTTGCTGAAATCTTAATATATTTGTTGCTAAAGTTTGCTAAAGATAAAATTCTTGTTCTGCGTACTGTTTGGTCATTCATGTCAACTTTATGTCGTATGCCCTCTCTGATTCAGCCCTCCGTGTTTACTTGGCTGGGGACCTCCTTAAGAGTGAGGTCCAATTAGAGGGACAGCACAAATAAGAGGTTAGGGTGGTGACATTAAAGATTTTGTCGGCATGTGCAAAGGAGGGATAATATTTATGGTATACTTGAGAGATATAGAATTAATGCATAAACACTTTATCTGATCTCAAGCATTCATTTGCCAGTATGTCATATGTGAAGCTTTGTATTGTGTCTTATAGTTAAGACTTCAGCCGGTACATTGTGCTTTATTCTGTGTCTGTTAGTAATGGTTGCTTAAAGCATAACCATGTATTGTTTGTTTTTCTTCTCTTTAGAGCGATTTGACCACCACTGTCCCTGGGTAGGGAACTGTGTGGGAAAGCGCAACTATCGCTTCTTTTACCTGTTCATCATCTCGCTGTCTTTGCTCACTGCCTTCATTTTTGGCTGTGTGACCACACACCTGGCTCTGAGTATGTAATGTACTGCAGGTTTCACAACCACCCCAGCACAGCTTAGCTTATTATTTTCATGACAAACACTGTATGAAAAACCGCATTTGTGAACTTGATCATGGGCTTGTTGTAATATTAGCTTTCAAATGAACTGGAATATCAATTAAGACTTTCTTGACCTAACCAGCAATACAAATGCTGTTTAGACAGAATGAGTCTTGTGAGAAGCCTTTTCAGAAGAGTTGCAGTTATAGCTCACAAGGCCACATAAGTCACTACATTTGTCTTTGCAATAATTCAGTTTGTTTTTGTGTGATGATCGGCATGTGTGACGATCTGATGGTCAGGTGTCCAAACACTGTATAGTGTAAATTAATTATCGGGGTCTGGTTAAAAAAGGAAATCACAACTAGCCAATTTATTATTTATGTATACAGTAATTTCTATTACTTGCTGATTTAAAATTGTGGGATTATATTACAGGGTCACAAAGAGGAAACGGCTTGGTCAATGCACTTCAGGAGAGTCCTGCCAGATATCCTTTTGCCATTAATTCTAAGCTAGTTGTTTTAAATAATTTATCATTTTATTATGTTGAAAAATCTTTGATACACTTTCAGTATTTCAAATTTAAGTGTCATTCAGATTTGTGTCATCAATTTACGACTTCAGTTTTTGGTTTGCTCCTTAACTTCTTTCACTGCTTTAGAGTTAGTGGTGTGCTTCTTTTCAGTATGGTCCATTTTGGGCCTGTCGGGCTTCCATACATACCTGATCGCTGCTAATCTCACGACAAACGAGGATGTGAGGGAATAAGTACCTAATATTCATTGAAGTTTTATTGACCCGTCAAATAAGCTTATGGTCCAAATACTTTTGGTCATATAATCTAATTTGTGATTACTCGCATGAATATTTTGCAGTGAATGTTTGAACCTGTCTTTCAGATCAAAGGATCATGGTCGGGGAAGAATACGAATGAGGAATCTGGCAACCCATACAGCTATAACAACATATTCAAAAACTGCTGCTCAGTTCTCTGCTCACCGATGCCTCCCAGGTGAGCCCTGGTGTATAGTTAGTCACAATAATCACAGCAAATTCTATGATTTCCACTGTGGTCCCAGTTTATTCCTATCTGATATAAAGAGTGCAGTGGAGCAGCAAATTTTATGCTTTTGTAAATACTGCCTTGTTGTGTCAGTTTACAATGGATGTAGAAATATCGTAAATGAGGCTTCACTTTTTAAGAACGAATTATAACCAAATTAGTGTTTTGGGAAAATGGCAGCAATGTAATAAAACGGTCCCTTTGAAAACCCCTGCAACTGTTTTAAAGATTTTGTTTTAAGTGTATAATTATTGACCGAAACTTGTCTCACTCCTTTAGTTTGATTGATAGAAGAGGATTTGTCCCAGACGAAGCTGTAGTTCATCCTGGTCCAAGAGGGATTGAGCTTGTTCCTGTGAAAAACGACATCAACATGGTAGGGCGTGTGTCCTTATTGGGTCATGTGCCTTCTCCTCTTTCTTCTACCCTAACCTTTCATCCAACTCCCATTCCCATTCAGAGCCACTCCTCAGCCTGACCGGTCATCATCATCAAGCATATTCATCCACCCCAAATGAACCATATGTGGGATGTGACATTGTGGTATTAGAAGTACCTGGACTGTTAATCAGTATCAGTATTTGATGCTAGAGTGATTTTTTTTTATACTGAAGTCATGTGACCCTGGCTGCTTATTGTAGCTAATGTGTCAATTACTGTAATCAGGAGTTTTTCAGGCTTTTAATCTAATCTTAATCAGGGTATCATTTTATGTGGTCCTAAAATTAGTGAATGGACTGATTTTAAAATATTTATATGCACGGTTTGGAGCCATTGTTTACAGGGTAGCTCAGGGATTTTGTCTTTGCATTTGTAATGGTAATTTCTCTGGGTATTTTAAATATGTTTTGTCTGAATCGAAGTAAAACAGTATTGTTTGATGCATTTTGTAAGCCAGTTGTTAAGTGTTTACAGTTTAGAACTTGTATATTGCTAATCTATTAACACAGCTCGCTTTTCGAAATGGAAAATATTATTCTGAGCTTTAAATAAGAAAGCCAGATTGCCAAAAACTAGTCTTTCTGCTGATTCCTGCAAGATGCCATATTTGAGTAGAGTTTGTTTTTTGTGAATCAACTGATTTATACTTGACCTGTTCTGGAATTGTAGCACCATTGATTACCTGTCAGATATTTGTTTACATCGCTACACACAGTCAGGTGCTATCGAGTTTAGTGAGGTAATTACCTATTCTGTGTTTTATGGTTCCTTAAGTCTTTTGTGTTTTGAAAAGTATCTCTTTGGGATCGTCAGGAACCTGCTGTCCAGTTCAGATTTTTTATTGTTTAACTAAAACACAAAACAAAGCCAGAGATTTCATTAAAGTTACTTTCTATTGTTTGTATTTGTCCAAGTAGCTATAATGTGTGTATATATATATATTTGCCTATATATTTTTATTTAACATAAAAAAATATATTTTAAACCACGAATAAACATTTGATAATATACCAGTAATTGTGTGCATGTATATTTTTTAGCTGTGCTTGTTCTTTTGCTATGCTTGGTTTAATATTGGGTTTTCATTAGCCTAATTTGTCCAGTTTTATGTATTTTGTTTATATCGATTTTTTTTTTCTTTCAAATTTTGAAAGTATTTAATTATTGTGGTGGGTTAGGGTGAAGGTCTAAGGTCATGCCCCTGAGTTGAAGTTGGTTCAAGGTCGGCCCAAGGTCACTCCAAGGTCATTTAAGGTTACATGATGAAAATTTCAGTTCAATTAAGAGGATCGAGAATTTTGTTTTATGATCAACTCAAGTTCTGAAAATCATTATTTTTGGTCAAATGTCGATAAAAGCCATTCATAGCTACGGGGCTACAACTTTGGTTCAAGCATCGTAGCAGTCCAACTCAGAGCCATTGAACAAACACAAAATACAGCAGCACATCAAGAACAGCGAATTAAAAAAATTATCAGACCAAAAGAAAATGTCACTCACCGCAGTGTGGGTACTGATCTATTTTTTATATTACTTATAAAACCAGTATATTAAAAATGAACTTTTTTTCCATGAGCCAACTAGGTGGTAATGATCCAGTGATCACAATGTGGCAGTTTTTTACCCACCAACACTTACCATACTGTGCCTTTGAGCAAGATATCTATCAAACAATTGTAAGTAAATGAAAAAAAAACAAATTTTTAGTCACTTTGGAGAAAAGTGTTCATTACCTATTATCACATTATAATAACATGTCATAGAAATCCAAGCAAATTGTTTTATTGATCTTTGATCGCTTTATGTATTACATCACCACAATAAGGCCAATGTTTCTAATCCAGCTTTTGGGTGCCTGACTTCCCAAATGCTCGTTTGATTAAAGGAGTAGAGTGTGTTAAAGGTTAGCTTCATGATAATGGTTTATTGTTTAAACTTCTAGCAATGTGGTGTGTATTGTAGAAACTCCAGTGGTCTACGCATAGCCCTGACCTCAGCCCTACTGTACATGTTTGGAATGAACTGAAATATCAATTGTGACTTTTTGACCAAAATAAAGCCACTTTTTTTACTTCTCAGAAAGTGGCTGTTGCAGCTGAAAAGCTGAACTTGGAAGTCCTACATCTTTATGGTCAGGGGTCTAAAGACTCTTTTATCATCTAAAGGACACTCATAGCCTGACTAAACATACTGAATAATCTAAATGTGACATTTGTTTTTAATTTGTTTTATTTTTGTTTTATGTTTTCAATAATGTTATGATTTTTCTTTAGCATAATGTAGCATACAGTATCCTCAGTACAGCATTTATTACTTTATTACACAAACATGGTGAATTTTACTTGGGTTTGCTTCATAATAAAACAGGAACTTTCTTAAAACCTTTAATTCCATGTTTCATTAACATCACCTTCTTGTGTTCATTCTCAGATCTTTTTATGATATACATGTGTATACATAATTGTTTGGATTGACTGCTTCCATACTTTCACTTTTGCTTTAACTAACTATCTCTTGCTTTTTTCTGATTTCCTGCTTCTCTCAGTGCACCCAAGGTACTAATGGTTTGTTGGAGACTGCTCGTTCTCCTCGCCTCTCCAGTCCTTGTCCTCCTCAAGTCAAATCCCAGATGTCGACCACTCTTCCCACCATCGCTTTAACTTCTCCTCCTGTGCAGCAGAATGTCACAAAAGTTCAAAAGGAGGCCACTTCATCCCACAGACATCATTCCCATCACAGAAGCAAAAGAAAAAGAACCACCTCACAAATGTCACACAACCAGAACGGTTCCAGCTCTGCTGTTTCTCAGGGACCCAAATCTAGCCATCGCTCCCAGAGCAATAAATCATTAGAGACCCGAGATGAAAAATTCCCTTCTCTGTCCTGATTACGTATCCTAAATCACAGACAATTACCAATTTTCAAACGAGACCTCTTTTTGTATTTTTCATGTCTTCCTGATATTTTTTGAGCAGAAATACCAATTGTATCTAAACCCTGCAAGTTGGAAAACCTGTAGGTCGGATTATTTACCAGATCTGTAACTGCACAGAAGGTTGAAAATGCTGCTTATTTATGAACTAAATACAGAAAAAAGAAATGTGTATCAATAATGTATACAAAAAGTACCTTGTTGACTGAACTGATCAGAGTTAGAAATCCAGTCACCACAGAACTATGAAATTCTGCTTGTGGAATACAGCATTAAGTCTGGACTTGGGTTGTAACTAGTTATTTAAATCATAAGCCTACAGACATGCCAGTGTATAACAATTCTACGTTGAACCTTCACTTGTTTACATAACACATTATTTATTTACATTTGAAGAATGTTTGCTTTCAAATTCTATTTGTAGGGGTTGCAATTTACAGCAAGTTTCATATTCTGGCTTCTTGATGATGATAGAGAACAATCTTGGACTGCTATGATTCTGTTGGACATGGGAGAAGTTGTAATTCATGGAACCATAATTCTGCTCTCTATAAGAAAACCCTAAATTTTTACTTGCTAATTTGTGACATTTGCTGGGCTTTGATACAGAACAATGATTCAAAGCACACAAGCAAGTCAGAGAGAAACTCAGAGATGTCATGGCATGCTCGAAAATCACTCCAGTGAAGCTGTGTGTGTGTGTGTGTGTGTGTGTGTGTGTGTGTGTGTATACACATTAATTTAATTTAAGCAATGAAGTAATGCACACGAAACAGGTTGTCACAAACATGATTGGTTTAGGAGGTAATTACTTTTTCACATGTAATATAGGTTTTGAATGAATTTAATAAATGTATTTTGTAATTCATTTAAACGCTTTTGTAGTATTTGTCTCAAGTTAACAAAATTTGGCTGATCTGAATTATTACATTGTGAAAATGCAAAGACAGACCCAGAGTTCACGAAAAATATATATATACTGTCACTAGATGGCAACCTCAAATCACTTTCTATTCTTTACAATAAATTCGAATTATATTGTTCATTTTTGATTCTTAAATCTAAATTTCTGAATAAGGGCTTTATTACACACCTGTAGGTCGACCATAGCTTCATCAATCCAATAATTAATCCCATTCAGTGTTGCATACTGACTGGAGAGAGACAATGTTTTTTACATTATTAAAGAAATTTATTTAATATATTAAGTTATAGACTCTAGCTTTTTGGGTGGCACGGTGGTTCAGTGGGTTGCAGTGTCGCCTCACAACAAGGTCCTGCCCTTGGAGTGGTCCAAAACCTGCAGTAATTAATAAGAGACAATATACTGTAATAACAAAACAAAAATATATTGTAAAAACAAAAAAATTACTAATCACAACCAACCCTGTTTGTTTCACCTGGAAATCAAACCCAGGACCTTCTTGCTTTGAGGTGACAGTACTACCCACCAGTGTTCAACCCATCGCATGATCATGTATTTTTAACCCCATTACAAGCCATAAAATCCTCAATTCCAACTATAATATATTTTTGGAATGTACTGCTATCTCAAAACGAGTGAATGGAAGAGTGAATGTAATCTAATATAAAATGTAGTGTATTTCTCTATTGGCATTAAATAGAACCATGCCAGGTCTTTCCAAATCAATTCTCATACTATTAGTGACAAATGAAAATGTGCCAGCTGTCTCCACTATAACTCACAAGAAAATGTGTCAAAAAAGCAAAGCACAGTAACCCCCCCCCCCTTCTCTAATTAATTAGTAACACCGTGATTAGAATCGGTGTAATGTTGAAGCATTGCTTGATGAGAAAAGTGAGGACGAAGAAATAAAATGAATATGTCAATATCTAAAAATCCCACCAATCAAACAATATAACATAATATATGGTGTGGACAGAGCTATTAAAAGCAGACACAAGTAGGATATATAAAGGGATACATAAAGGTAAAGACATGAGAATGTTTTTTGTTCTTTTAAAAACATTTTTATCTTTTTTTCTCAGGTTTTATAGCATGTCCAATTTGTACCCAATTGTGTTATAATTCCTCTTTACTGGAGCTGACTCACTGCCCTTATCAAGGAGAGTGTATGTCCTCTCCGATACATGCACAAAACCCACAATTTTTATTTCACCAGGCTAATGTATGTGCTATTTCAGCTCTGTGCATGGAGAGCCACATCTCTTGTGCATCAACCAGCCAGCGGAGGTCACAGTTCACTCAGTCTTGTGGAGTCCCTATTTTTGCCCTATCCTATTAAAAAACAGCAAATCATTGTTCAGACATCACAGCTGGATGAAGAAGCTGTGATTTGAAACAATGTATTCAAAGTCTCCGCTCTGGTGTGCTAATGCGTTTTACCACTGCACCACCTGAGTAGCCCTTATTGTAATTTTATCATGTTAGTTGATAGTATGTACAGACAAACTTTTATTCATTTCACATATTTTGGTAGAGATTTGGGCTATTAACTGGAAAACTAGTGGCTCAAATCCACGCTTTGCTTTGCAGCTTTGGGTCCATGAGCAAGACCCTTAACCATATGTGCAATGACAAATAAAGGCATTCTATTTGGTATTCTATATTCCAATATGTCAGGAAATGCCTATTTAACAGCTTTTCACATTGCATATTTCTGCATACTCATGATTTATTATACTGTGGAAAATTCACGCTGCCCTGACAGCATGGCTGTGGGCCATTTACAAAACTGCTAGATGAAAG
This sequence comes from Microcambeva bendego, assembly GCA_034509265.1. Taxonomy (NCBI): domain Eukaryota; kingdom Metazoa; phylum Chordata; class Actinopteri; order Siluriformes; family Trichomycteridae; genus Microcambeva; species Microcambeva bendego. The sequence goes on along the minus strand of JAYDZG010000015.1, from coordinate 5,041,461 downwards.
CTGGGGATCCCTATGTGGTATTTACACATGGCTTAGCATAAAAAGAGAAAAGAAAACCCGTAAACTCTTTTGAGAAACAGTTAACATACAGAAAAAAGACAATAAAACCAGAGAAGAAACATGAAAATACAAATCAGGATTTTCTTTACCAAATTACCAAATCATGACAGGGCAAACAGAGCCGACAAGGAATTGGTTCCAAAAGAGCACAGACACAGGATCAGGGATTTAAAATAAACACAGAGTAGTTGTAATATTAATAGTACACTGTGAGAAGTATGTCTGTAGGAATTTGTACCCATTCAGTGTTTGTGAGGTCAGGCTTTGATGGTAGATGTGATGTTGATGGCCTAGATCTGTACAGCCTTCTGCAGCTATCTACATCAGACTCGTCAAATGATGTATTTCCAGACCATGCTTTGTGCACAGCTGGAACACCTGAACTCAGTAATTAGTGTCCACATATCCGAGCCAAGCTGAGCCAATACCATTTCCTGCTTTATAATCAACTGCTTTTTTTTGTTAGGTTTGCTGCTGATTGTGTCACTGTCAAATCCGGTGTCAGTGTAATTTTTATGGTATTGCAGTGTATGAGGATGGTTAAAAAAACACAAAGCAAAGTCCTTTAGGCTCATTTTCAGTTCTGTTTGCCCCAGGATTTCCTCCCTCACTCAGGTTCTATCTTCCCCTCACACACAAGGTACCAGGAGATAAGTCAGTGCATACACGACTCAGTTTATTCCTAATTTTCCATTCCTTACCTATTAAACCCACAACCCTGAGGGTGTCCTCCTCAGGAAATGCTGGCTGGTTTGGCTGGGCTGTTGCCTGGAGGTGTTTTTTAATGGGTTTAGGACAGCAAAGTCGAATTAGTGTTTCATATAAAGACTAGAGTGGGAAAACAATCATGAACTTATCCTGTCTACACAGTCAAACTGAATGGGTGCAGTGTGTGAGGATCCAGGGGCCAGCATGCTCTAAAAAGAACAGTCAGGACTGGCATTCACTCTCTGCTAAATCCAATATTCTGCCATCTGAAGACCTTATGTGCACACCCACTGCACCATAAAACACACTCTAGAAAGCAACATGGACCAGAGTTTATGATTTATATATTTAAATTAGGTGAAGATATAGAACAGAGGTGGACCTGAGAGAGAGAAAGGTGATTTTTGACCAATTAAGACCATCACAATCCAATAGCATTCACTATAAAGAAATATAAAACATATACATACAGTTGCAATTGGAAATTCAACCCCCTCCAAAAATGTTAAATATAATAATAACAAAAACATAATAATAATAATAATAATAATAATAATAATAATAATAATAATAATATATTGATGATGATGATAATGACGATGATAATTATGATGATAACAATAACAATTATTTAAATATTTTTTAGGCTCCAAATTTAGCCCCATGCTGGTAATACTTGAACCCAGTTTGCAGGCTACTTAACAACAAACATACAATAATAATAATATGGATTATCAATCAAAAAGAATAAGGGCTAAAATGAAAAGTAATAAAAACATCTGTAGGTCACATAAGAGAATGTGTTTTCTAGCACATCCAACAGGTCAGAACAGACAAATCTCATTTAAGTTTTATAAATATTAATAATTCAAAAACAATTCAAAAAAGTAATGAATAAACAGGTATACAGCAGTTTCTGGCAATCTTGCCATCCCTAATTTCATACTAGTTGCATTTATATAAATATATAAATAATAAAAATACATTAAATCAGACAATTCTTTTACACACAGGTGTAAAAGAAGAATAATTTATAATTTTGGGGTTCGTATGAAAATATAGGAGGCTGCCAAGGCATGCAAGGCCTAAAATACCAGAATCAGCATGTTATACTGTTTTTGGAAACAGGCTTCTGCTTCCTGAGTTGGGAGTCAGTCAAAAACCAAAATCATTTAAGAGATATAACAAAATGTGTAGACAAGCCTCTGCAGCATAGTGGGGAAAAACATTAATCATAACGTTTATTGACACACATCAGTTTAATGATTCAGTTTGCAAAATGAAATTGAAAAGTATGTCCATCAAAAACAAAATAAAAAATAAGAAGAAAGCTATTTAAAAAAACAGGCTGCAATAACAGCCAATACCTAGTTTGTTATGTTGCATGTGATTAAGTTAGATTTTATAATTCCTTTTAGCAGCTGACTTTTTAAGCAGCTGAGTTAATTCCAAAAATGGGGTCCAAAACCCATTTTGGAAACTCCAGGTACAAAGAATTATTGCTCAGAGAGCGCACTAATGACACTAAATAGTCAGTCAAAGTAGATAATCACACAATTAACCACTGACTCATTTACTGTTATGCCTGAAGATGCAGCAAGAGAAAAACATGTATAGTAATTACAATTAGTAAGTAGTGTTGGCACTGCTATCATGGTCTCATACCACATTCAGAAATCACATATATCAAGTGACCACACAATATGTCAGTCTAATACAAATAATGAAAACACAGTAAAACATAAAATACTGTTTTTGGGGAAAATCCTGTCAGGAAATATAATTTCAAGAAGGTGGGGCAGAAAAAACATTTCATGGGTGTTGGCTTCATTGGTTCATGGGATGCACATCCTAAACACATTTACATTTAAACCAATTACATAATAAGTCAAGATGTAATGTGAATTGAATGTTAAATGCTGAATGGCTGCTACTATCATTTCTAAAAAATCAATGCTGTGTACAGTAACTGCTTTTACCAAAGAAACAATTACTTAACAGTAATATTTTTATAAGGATTTTAATATAATTTTCCACGCACATGATTAAACAGATAATTACTGGTTAAGTAATTTAACAGTTAAAAATGTTAATGTCAGACACGGTCATGGGCAATTTCATTGAAGAGTTATTTCTATTTGGATTGAATGAGGAAATATTTCCACCTCACCTAAATAAAGGAGGAAACTAGAACTTCAGTTGCTACAAACCGTAGAGGCCAGCTAAGACAAACAAGTGCTAATTACATAAAATGACATTTAGTATTATATCTTTGAATGAACCATAGGAACCATGTGGGAAATTTAGAATATTACAGCGAATTATTTATATACACTATATACAGTATTTCAAGTGTTACTACACACAGCTTTCTTCAACAATCTCTGTCTCTATTTATGGGCATATATTTCTTCAGTGTTCCCCATCTGGACCAGTGATACAGACTACAGACCAGTGATACAGACCTGAAGTGTATATGGAAAGAGTTCTGCTCAGCAGAGCAGATGTCTTTCCATTTGTCTTTTAGTAGAGCGTTCCTCCCAAGTCAGAGATCCTTTCAGATATGCAGGCTAGTTTGTTTCATCTCCATTTTGCATGGTTTTAACAAATCAACAGAAAGCTTGCCTACAAGGATTCTAAAATCTTATATTATGATGATTATGTTTGTGCCACATGGAGTCTCAAATTAACTGTTTTCTGGTTGTAACTGTATCCGGGACAGGAAGCCAATCCATTGTGGGGCCTCAGTCATCCTCCACAGACATAGCAAGTAGTGTATGAGATAGAAGGCATTTTTTGCTTTTAGCACAGTGCAAGACACAGACAATTTTTTCCTATAAAAATAAATAAATAAATAAATAAATAAATAAATAAATAATAAAAAATAATACCAGGTTTTAAACTTCACCGTTCCTGTAACAAATTAGTGCAAATGGACTGTAGGCAGATCACTTTTACTCACATATTCTTTAGGTTTTGTATTGGCACAAACATTGAGAATCATGTAGAGTTTTTCTTTTAAGGTTTCACATATCTTTAGAAAAGATATGTGCTAGCCCCAGAAGTCATCAGAGTGCACATGAGCTTTGGATATATTGAGGAATCAGAGACAATTTATAATGAATAACATTAGTACTTTGGTGTAGAGCTGTTGGCAATTTCGGACTGAAGACTGAAAGATAATCAAGGTTTTTGTAGCACTGTGATTTAGGATTCCTCTTGGCAATTTAATTTCAATTCCCCTACGTACGATTGTTCCTCAGCAATTTATCACAGTATTAAACTTTTCCTAATTTCCATAAACATTTCTGTCTGTGTTTTGCCCCAGTACTCTCTGCAGGGAAGCTGACTTACTACTAAGACAATGTTCAAAGATATGCAAAACTTATGTACACTGTCAAATAACATTATTATGACAAATATTTGGAGTACATGGGGATTTAGAGGTCCAGTATAGTACTTGGAAGTTTTGGTCATGCTCTTCAAACCAATTTCTGATATTTCTAGCTATGTATTGTGTTGCATTGTCTTGCTGGAACATCCCATCCACCGACCATCAGAATATATAGCTGTATGTGAGCTGTAAGGATGGATTCATACCCAAATCCATTTGAGTGCCTTCCACATGAATGCAAAGGTCGAAAGAATTACATAATAAAACTGCTCAGATGCTAAAAAGTAGGAAGTGGTCATAATAACATGACACAACAGTTAAGCGCAAAATTAATCATGGCATTTAAAGGCCATTTAGACCTTCTAGATATTAAAACACATTACAATGAGTTTTGAAACCATAAAGAAAATAATAACGATGATGATCCATGGCAGATTGAATGTCTTTAATAGTCATGAATACATGTACACATATACAGTTGTTTCTGCATTTCTGGTAATTCTGGAAGTTCATGGCTCAGGTTTAGCCATTGTTGGTATCTCTGGAGCCATCTCTTGAGACAGTAAATTAACTTGCTACATGCCAGCTCTAACCCCTATCCACTAGGCTACCTCTGTACCTAGATATGTTATTTTGCTATACAAGAAAGACATAAATATTTGTAGATAAATTATGAAATAATATATTTATTTTATTAATAATCTACATTAAGGAATGGATTCAGGCACTTGCAATCAGATATTTGACATTCAGCTTTGAAAAATACAAATAAAATCTTTGGTCATAAGAGGGAGGAAGTTATGAAATCACAGATGGAACTGAACCTGACCTTTAGCAGAGCAATAATAATACATAGTGATTTGTTTTTCTCCAGAAAGAAAAACTGAATGAAGATCATGTAATAAACAGAGCATCAATAAAGAAAAAGAATCTTTTATTCAACATTTAGTACCAAAATCTCACACAAAGAAAGAATGGGTCATATTAGTTTTGCCTTTACAGCAGGTTTTGCGTTATATTAGCCCTTGAGGAAAAGTTTGCAAATATTGCAAGCATTTTATTTGTAAAGCTCTAAAGTATTTTCGTTTCCAGAATGTTTAATGTCTTATTATACCTAGCTGCATGGAAGCCATGTATGGTAAACATGTACAGTTGGGTTCACATGTGCCACATAGTAGTTGCTAAAGTTCCCATCGTGCACGTATGGCGCTGGCTGGTAGTAGCAGGTGACGTTCTGGATTGCGTTCTGTTCAGCGAGTGTGTGCAATGCCAGTGCTGAAATAAGTGCCAGGGTCTGGCGACGCTCATGGCCCATTAGACACACTGTGCTCTCATGTATGACATGCCACAGTGTCACCAGGTACTCATAACGCTTGTGCTCCATGCCAACAAAGTGGTTCTGCAGGTAAGTCTTAAGCTTCCGGTGCTGCTCTGTGACTAATGAAAAGTCGATGAAAAAGCGAGAGCACATGTAGCGCGATACTATTTTCATGTGTTTTTTTGACACTGGACGGAAACCACGCACCAGCAAGTGACAGTATTTGAGCAGCCCTCCTCCACGGATCTCCTCTGGGCTGCGTGTGGCGATGGTCTTAGAGCGAAGGTGTTCTAGTGCTTCCTCAAAGTCGCCGTACATGCTCTCACCAAGCACGCTGGGGTGGAAGCTTTGCGACATCGGAGCTTGAGAGCAGGGGTCAAACAGCAGCAAAGAGTCCAGGCAGATCTGAAAGGAGTCAACGCTGAATTCGAACTGGCGGCGTAGCGTGTCAACAAACTTTAACTCTACGTTCTTTCCTGAGTTGTTGCACAAAGAGATGAGACTCCAGCGGTCTGTGTCAGTGCACACCTTCACCAGCTTCTGCACATATGCCTCTTTGAGAGTGAGGGGGCCAAGACGTTCCTGGTTTATTCCTGATGGCAAAAAATCCAAGAGGCTGGCCAGCACCACATCCTTTACTACACCGAATATTCTGTCATCACTGAGACTCAGGCCAAATATCAGGTCCAGGTCTTTATAACCTAAGCCTGTTTCTTGGTGGAGCACGTGACTAGCTGCTGAACCATTAAGCTTGACATCACGGACTGCCACACCTCGCTCTTCTAGTCTGGACCTTACCACCTACACCAAAGAGACAAAGATGTGAGTAAATCATTCAGACAGAAATGCTATTTTATATGAAGAAATGCTGAACAGTAATTTCTTAGCAGCCGTGGATTTTAAAATAATCTATTTAGTCATTTCAAGTAATTGCTTTAAATTCTTTTTCTTTCAGCTGCTCCCATTAGGGGTCGCCACAGCAGATTGTGGTCCGAATTATTGACTTGGCACAGTTTTTATGCCGCATGCCCTAATTGCCTGTTTTCAACAACAACACAAATTTACACTGATTTACTTTATAGCTTAAACATAGATGAACTGTAAAATCGGGGGAGATGCAAATGTGACCAGTGATTGCCATGAATTCTAAATTTTTAAAAATAACCTTTTAAACCTTTGTGGGGTTTTTTTTGTTGTGTTGAAATTAAAAGATTTTAAAGCAGGGTCTTTTTAAGGGTAATGTAAATAGTATGTCAGCTGAACTATACTGAAAATAACAAAATAAGAGTTCATGCAGATAAATATTATCTAATATTCTTTTCTAAATTAGAAACGGTGGCGCCCACCTGCCCGGTGGCTGTGCCGAGTTTCGAACTGGCAGAAAATCCCGCTGCTCCATCAGGGTGCCATTTCTTAGTCATAAAACATTGCATCCAAGTACTTAAGTTAGCTAAAATGTATAAATGCAACTCAATGCAAGAGGTGACAACAATTAAACAGAGGGAGCAACTCCATATTTATGGCTGAATGAATATGATGTCCGACATGTTGATGGTGCAGTCTTAAAAAAACATGTCAATTAGAATTACTCTAATTCACTTTTTTCTTAATTATAAGTTACATTGGATTCGTGTGATGAGACCAATTCCTTCGTTTGCTAGCATTGATCCACTGCAAGAAGCCTTATGGTGTAGTTACTGTCAGTGTAAAACAATTAAACTTCACTAAATAATGACCACCACATGTTGGGTACATGGTCTACTTAGAGGAACACAGGCCATGACATACTGCTGGCTGGTCTCTCTTCAATAGCTTTTACAGACACAAGCATTTCCTGGTTAATTTCCTTACACACAAGACAATACTTCATCTAAAGCCAAAACCACAAATCACCTAATCTTCCTCAAGGTTCAGTTTTAGGTCCACTTTTTTTCAAATTTTCATTATCCAAAATGACAACCATAGCTTCCATTATTATGCTGATGATACCCTGATCTACATTTCCTCATTCATAAACGGCAAACATCCATGACATCCTGGATGTATTCCAGTTTCGCTAATTCTCCTAACAGCTGGCCTTCACAGTCTGTAAACTAGTTTTCTTTGACGCACTTCCAAGTCCACATTAGCTCTCTCAAGTCTGCCTTGTTTAAAGTTAGGAAAACGTCAAGACTGTCCTTTATCCAGTGTAAAAGATGCACTTTAACTTATAACCTTAAGCCTGATGTATTGCAATACCCAGTTTATTGGTCTGCCTTTCCAGAGCCACTGTTTGATGACAGTACATTTAAAACTAGGCAGCTTGAGTACTTGCACACAGAAAGGTTTCAATATAGAACGGAATTCCTTTGTTTGTCATATTTAATGAACCCCTGCTAATTCGCGACTGAGGGTTTGCAGACTCAGTCTTTTGCAGATTTTTCCCTTGGAACAAAACTTATAATAATTAGTGGTAACCAACCCAATTTCACGGAACTCCCAATATCCATTTTTTAAATGCCATTTTAATGATTAATGAATAAAAACAGTATAATTTACTAATTTTGTAACTTTAAATTTACATACATGTATCTAAATTTACATTAAGAAAATGTGCTTGCATGAATGACAGTATATACATATTGGGGTAACATCTGTACAGTGTCTGGGTGGTGTAATAATGTAAAGGAGATTTTTCTAAAATGTTTTTAGCTTAAAAGAAAACCAATAGGACAAGAGAGTCTCATATATATACCAGTGAAGTTTACAGTACTGTATACACGTTTAAAAAGAAACAAATTTAGGGATGCTGTATACGAATCTATTTACAAATGAAATGGTATTTACAACAGATGACATACAAAGAAACAGCAACCAATGAGCACACACAAACATTAAACACAAAAAAACACAAAGTTTTCATGTTGCAAACATGCTTATGCTTAATAAATCAATGAGGTCCTGGTGTGTTTCTTAATATAGACAATTGCTGTGTGATTTGATGTGTGAACTCTGTGCCCGATTGGTTCCACATGTACACCCGGTGTATCGTAAGAAATGTAGTTTCCCATTACATTCAATGTTAGAGGATGTTTGAAAGTAGCCAATCGAAGGCATTATTAATTCGTTTTGGATTCAATCACCAGGTTGGGCAGTCCAGGTCTTTTCTGGGTGAAGTTTGCATGTTTACTTCGTTGCTCTGGTTGCGTCCTACAAACATGCAAGTGAGGTAAATTGGAAATCCTTGACTGTTTTCAAAATAACTTTGGTGCTGAAAAACGTGTGTAATGTGTAAGCATTTTCTGGCAAAATTCTATTAAAAACAAATCATGTACAGGTGTACATGTACAATACCACAAAATACTTTCTTCACATATACCATTTGTTTGGAAGCTGGGGTGAGAGCGTGGTAACAGCCATTGCTTTGCTCAAGGAGCCAACAGTGGCTGCATGGCAGAGCTGGGATTTGAATGCTCAGCCTTTCAGTAGACAGTCCAATTCTCTATCATCAGGCCATCACTGTTCCATATTACCCACTGTTCCATAAAACTACAAATTAGTTCAGTGCCCACCACTGCAAGGCTGCCACTGTTGATTCAACAACTTCAAGCTGTAAAACAACTATCACCTAATGTGTAAAGCTTTTGATGCTGCCCATCACTCCATTTGAAAAGATCAACCAAAAGTCATTTAACATTTGTTTCACAGGAAAGAGGAAGGCAAGATTAAGTAGTTTCAGTATAGAAGTAGCAT
>JAYDZG010000015.1:5015754-5032149 GCA_034509265.1 Microcambeva bendego | reverse complement strand
ATCCATCCATCCATCCATCCATCCATCCATCCATCCATCCATCCATCCATCCATCCATCCATCCATCCATCTATCTAAATTATGATGAAACTTCCCTTCTAACCTTGTCCTTTAACAGTTTATTAATAAGGTTCTGGGGCATTCTGTCTTTGTCTACCTTAATGACATTTTGATCTATAGCAGGGCCTGTGAAGCCCTCATAGAGTAAATCTTGTGCATTGAATTTAACAGTCTAATCTTCTCCATAAATGCTGACCATTTTTTAAATTTATTTTGTGCTATAAAGCAGGCAGTTTTAAGAACCACCTTCATTACCTCCTCAGCTGTGCAGCAGCTGCTGTGTGAGAGATATTATTTGAATGTTTTTAAAAAATCTGGTAAATGACACAGAATTGTATATTTTACCTTTTCACAAGTTATCTTTGTAAATATCTTTTTATTTTTGACATCAAAGGATTCTTGTAAAGTTTGACATTACTATCACTGCTTTTTGTGCTTGTTGTTTTTTTTCCTATTGATGTATATTTACATTTTATCCATCAGTCTATGAATACATGCTTTTGGGCTTGAATTGTTTTTTTTATTTGAAAGATGGCACAATATAATGGCTGCTCGTAGTCTTAGATAGAAGGAGAAGGAAATAAGTACAAGTGTGTTAGTACTAGTTTGTGGAAATCTAAGACATTGTGTGCAGTCCCAAACTGAGACGGAACTATTTAAATAATTACATCACTAACAGTCTTGCTATCGCCTCACAGCAAGGACATTGTGGATTAGATTTCCAAGTTAACCGGTACAGGTCCTTATAGTGTGAAGTTTGCTTCCCCCCTCCCCATGTGGGTTTCCTCCCACAGCCCAAAGGCATGCTGACAAGTTAACTGGAGATGAAAAAATGTCTATGACTATGTTTGAATTAAAGACTTGATGTGATGAATGTTGTGTAACCAGTGATTACCTGTCATGTAGATTGAAAACACGGTGTTAAAATCCTTATACATAAACTAAATAAAGGTGTTACAACAGATTGAAAAGCTCGTTGTTAAAATCCTAATACATAAACTAAATAATAGTGTTGCTACTATTCTGACACACTATAAAGTACACAATATATTTAGCAAGTGAAATGCAGCCAAATTGACTTAGCTTTATTTAAAATGTACATTATTGATAAAACATAAACGTGATTTTATTATCTTGTTCGAACTTTAAAAGGGGCTGAAACCTATATAATACCCTCATACGTCTTATGATGTCAGCAGTTTTCTAGCTGACATTTAGAAGTGACGCCCCCCACCTGGAGAACCTAAAGTACCAGAGAGTACAAAGTCTGCATGTTGCCAATTACATGCTATGCCAAAGACTGTGCACAGATGTCAAACAGTTTACTGTCAGCCCAAAATTCAGTTTTATATCCATATAAATTTTATAGCTCTATAAATCACAAACACTTGCTCTTGAAGTAAGGCAGAAAGGTATGCATAATATCACTGACAAACTGCAATGCTTTAAAAGTCAAGCGCTGGAGATCATGCAAGGTTTTAGATGCATTTCTGATTAAAATCGATGTAGTGTGTATATTCGATATGTTGACTTGGATTGTGCAAGCTGTTCTGTGAGTGGAAGCATTTTCCCACCTAAAAGTTTAACAAATTATTTTTCACAATTAAGATTATAAATAAACATCATGACATATATTCAGTTATATTATATGTGTAATGATGAAGTTTTCTGCAATTGATAATGCTGCAATTTTAAAAGTTATAGCCATAAAATGAGTAAAAGTTATACAGTGCTAAAATGTTATATGAATATGTGGTTCATTAAGAAGAAAGTTTTAAAACCCTATAATTAAAGTGTTTATACTAGATCTTTATACTTACTTTCATATTACTACTTTCTAAACCCACCTTTTGCTTAAATTACAGCCATCAGTTAAGTTTCATGAAATACACTGTCCCCTTCAAGTGGTTCAATTTTGTATTGAATTTAGGTCAGGGCTCTGATTTTGGTAGGTTCAAGATGTGTTTCTCACTGGGTGGACAGCAATTGAGTTTTAGACTCCTCATAAGCATGATTAATGCGCACTGAATAATAAATGTCAATTTTTATTGGTATCACCTGACCTTATAAATCTAATGAATAGTAGAAAATAAAAGGATTAACACAGATTTTGCAATGGCAAAGACCCACAGTAATAATAAAATGGCATTATGAGTGAAGTTATGACATAATAATAGCAGGTGCAAACTACAAAAAGAACAATTTGTGTATCCTGTCACTCAAAAAAAACAACTCTTACATCATATTGCAAGTCTTAAATTGGTTTAAACTAAGTCCACCTGAACAATAAATGGTAATTTAAAGTGTGTGACTAAAGCATATTAAGACTTATTCTGCAAGTTTCATTTGGAAGAACCCCTCCTCACTGTAAATATTTTGATTCCGATGTGGAACAGCTTCAGTAAAAGCCTAAATCCCCAAAGATGGCTAAATTGCCAGTTACTAAAATGGTTAAGGGACATTAAATAAGCAAAGGAGAGTGCCCAGGGAAAATAGAGGATACTGAGAAGATACTACCAAGAGTGCAGTAAAAGTGCTTCCCCAGTTCCCAGGACATAAAGGATAATAAAGGATAATAGCAGAACAAACTACAAAATGGTGAACTATCCAATATTTTACAGTTGCATAGCTATTTGTGTATCTTGTCACTTAAAAAAACAACTATTACATTATACTGCAAGTCTGTATGACTAAAAGTTGGGTAACAATATGACTAAGTATTGTGTCTGTGTCTGTACTTTTGATGACCATTTTTGTAATTTTAAAGGTTTATTATTTCTTATATGATGTAATGTTAATATTAATGTAAACAATGGGGTGCAAAAGTGAGACTACTATTCAAAATATTAGTTTTATTCAAATGAATACTATATTTTTATTACAAGTCATATAATACATATAGCAATAAGAGTGAGCCACTAAATCTATAAAAACTGCACTTAAACTTCAGAACAATACAGTATTTGTTGAGGCCATGAAGACTTTAACATTAATGAGCAGGCCAATACTAAATGAAATGCAGCTATTTCTCAAACACACTACTATCTGGATCCCTCATTTGTGAGACCTCAGTGTTGTCTGTTGGAGATACCAGCAGAATGATTCTGTAATTTTACATTTTAGCAACAGCTCTGTGATAGTCATATACAGTTGCTCCCATTATGGGTGGCCATAGCAGACTGTGATCTTCATTAACAATTTGCCTTTTTTAAATCTCCCTATTTATCTAGGCTTGGGGCTTTCACTACAATGCACTCGTTTATGTATTCATAAACTGGTTTATGCAGGTTTATTAACTGAATGAAATAGATCCTCAACTGTGTTACAAAGCCTGAATTAGATTTAGTTGTCATTTTAAGTGTTGGGTGTCTGCAAGTATTTGGCCGTCACTGAAATTATTACGTAATATTTTACTGCAACTACTGTAACTTAACAGATAATATAGCAGGCAATACATTGACACAGTTAGTCTTGGTTTTCTTTGAGTCCTTGTGTGAATACTGTATGTGAATTCTTTTGGCAGCTCCTGTTGGGGATCGCCACAGTGGATTGTGATCTGCATTATTGATTTGTCCCTTTTTTTTACACCAGGTGCCCTTCCTGATCAAACTCTAGTAAAAACCCAGCAAACTGGTGGCAACACCGAGTTTCCAATTTAGACTCTAGGAGCTGGTGTGATAGCAGAAAATCCCACTGCACTTTTTGACCTTTTAAAAAAAACTATTTTCTTTCCATCTTTTATGAATGTGTAGGGGACTATGGCTGTTGTGATGTGTAGGGGACTAGGCCCAGTGCCCTGCAATAAAAGTATGCCCTCGATCTCTATGTTCTGTTGTTTATGTTTATTTGTCACAAGGGCCAGGTAACAGAAAAAGCTAATTGCATGGACTTAATGATCGGATTTTATTTGAGCCTACTCCCATTTTGCAAAGATAAAACTCATCAGGGAGCCAATAATGGGTAATTAGGAGGAGCATAGGATGCATTTTCAAATATTGTCATTTTTTCAAGGCTATAGACCCATGTGGCCACTTTAAAACTCTTCATATTTGGTTATTCTAGCATCATCTGCTAGTACCAAGTTCTGTGGTTCAAAAGGGAAGCTGTTGCCTGGCAACAGCTTCTATCATGATCACCCCTGCCACAGTTTAGCAGATATGATTACTGAGATGTATGTGGCCTGCAGACATAATTTTCCAATAACATACAATCACATACAACAAGAGAATCTTAAAGACGCATCATTGACTGTCATTTTCACTGACCGAAGCAGCATTTCGGTTAAGTAGGTAAATTGTGTAGGATACTTTTAGCCCTCTCATGTAAATGTTTTTACACTGCATCACTCCTAACTTAATTAATGTTTAACTGTTTGATCCACTGCTGCATAGAGTTTTATCTACATATCAATAATCCCAGTGGTGTTTTGAAAATCTTCTATAGCCTTTATTCATTGCCTTTATGATGCAATAAAATTATTCTCTCGCTTAACATTTGTTACAGCTCATTAGTTTACGACATAATTGTGGCACATCTTAATCTAGTGGCCTTACACTGTACAACACATCGCCGTTTGAAGACACTTAAAGTTATACAGATAGTATATTGTAAGAGTTGATTTTTGAGGGTAGGTATAAACAAATAGTTATTCTATTAATAAATATTGCATAATTCACTGTTTTCTTTAGTTTGCTTATTTATTTATTTATTATTTTTTTTTATACCTTTAAAGTTTGTAGGTTTCAGCCACTGCAACGTTTTCTGACTCTCAATGTCTGAACACAAGGTGGCAACAGTGTTCCAGGCTTTGTCAGTTTACCGTATGTCAACATATAAAAATGTACTTGAAGCTTAATAGTACTCCAATAATGAGAAATGGCAATTGCCACGATTCAATACTTTTTTTTGACAATCGTATTTGAGATTTAAATGGCTAAGCTGTTGGAAAAGGAAATTAGAAATTACACAAGCAAAGGGTAGGTAGCACTGTCACCTTATATGGATTAGATAACAGGTAAGGTACAGGTCCTTTTTGTGTGGAGTTTGCATGTTTTCCACTTGTCCAAAGAGGCATAGTTATTCAACACCAACAACAGACTTGTAATAAATAATAAAATATTGCTATCTTGTCTTATTGCACCAAAGTTGGCAGCAATAACTGCAACTAAATCCTTTCTTGAATTTAATCATAGATTTTTACATGTCTGTGGGGTAATTTTAGCACAGCTCAATCTTTGAAAATATTTTTGGCAACTCACTGTTTCAGTTCTTGCCAAAGCTCCTTCAGTTTGTTTAAATGAGGACTTAAAGTAGGTTACTGCAAAATGTTTTGCTGCATAACCCATTTATTACTTAACTTCAGCTTAAAGAGAATAGTCAGAAAATGTATAAATCATTGTTATTAAATAGCAAGTAATGTAGTTCCTGACTGCACATCATCACTATGTGTGGGTAGTGGCATCATAATGACTAGTAATCGGAATAGTAAGGAATAGTAATCAAAAGGTCTTTGGTTCAAGCCACACCACTACCATTTTGCCTTTGTTGGGCCACTAAGCAAGGTCAATAACTTTTGCTTTTGCATTTTCTTCAATTTTTTTAGCCATGTTTGTAAATCACTTTGGATGAATTATCATAATAAATGATGTAAATACAAATGTATGGTCATTGGTTTAGTATGTGTCAAGAAAGTTAATTATGTTCAATTTATTTTTATTTGTATTTATTTACAACAGGTTTTATTTTTTACTTGTTCATATGAAGCTGAAAAATGATTTACCACTTTTTCAGTTTCCTCTGTTTGGACATTGAACATTTGTTTTCATGTGATAGGGGTTTTGTGGTTCAATGTATGCATCCAAAAATAATGTATGCATCCAAAAACAGTGTTGGAGTTCATTCAAGAGCAAGTAAATGGTAAATGAGCAAATTGAACATGAAATCATTATTTGTGAAGAGTGCAGTTTCTCAGCTGGTTTCATTATTAACAAAAGTCATTATTTCTAATGTGCCACCATTTATTTCCAACTAATGCATTAAAAAGAACTGATGCACTTTTGGAAAATTCACTCAGCTGTAAAAACATGATATTGAAACATAGTTTAGGAGGAGATTATCAATGTATTTGAAAGATCTCACTTTTGACATCTACATTAAGAATGAAAAAAATTTGTACATGTTGTAGATGAGGACAGGTAACACTCAAAGCTGCTTTGAATGGGGTGATTTGGGGAAAACTTATTAATTTGCCTTCGAAGAAAGGAAGGTAAAAGTGAGAAAAGGCAGGTAAAAGAAGCAGCAGAAGATAACAGGACAGAAAAAGACATTTTGAAATGCTATGACAAAACAGATTTACAGTATTCTGTTCAAGCAATTGAGTCAGCAGTGAGGAAACACTATTAACTATTTACCAGAGCTGTGAGCTGTCGAAATCACTCAGTGGACCCTACCACTACAACTAGTTAAGATAATAAAGAATGTGTAAAAAGTTACATGTATTCTCAGATGTGTATGAAATCCCATGTCTCCTCAGTAGTAAACATAGTGTCAGTTCAAGCAACTTAAAGACTAGATGGTGAATGTGTGGGAGGCGGTGGGAAGCAGCAGTGATGGAAGTGATGGGATTATGTGAGAAAAATATTGGTAAAGAATTTAAACCTTTTTAAAGATTTGTTTTACCTTAAGTTCTGAGATTTCTTGAAAAAAAAATAGAGACAGATAAAAAAGAATATAAAAACCAGCAGCCCTATTACAATGCATAAAGGAGTGGAATAAAGGAACACTGCTTTTTATAACACAAATATTGAGGTCTTGCCAAAAAACTGGGTGAATGTGAAAAGCAGGTGAAGAGCATCTAAAGAAAGTCGACAGTGGAAAAATAGAGTTTAAATATCTAAATATCTTCTTAGGAACAAAATTGTGAAGCTCTCTCAGTGGTTGTGAGTCCTTTTAGAGCTATCCTATTGGAGTATGTCGATAACCTAATTGCCTTCATACTGTGTCAAAGATTCATAGTCCTGAATCCAGCAGACTCTGATAAAAGCGTAGCTGAGGATTTTTTTTGGTCAATCCAACACAGGAAATTTGCTCCTGTCTATTTTCTGTTAGTACATCAGGGATGACGGGGTCAGATTGACCTGTCCAGCCATATTAAGCTTTCAGGCTTCACAGATCACGTATACTGCATGAGCTGAGACAGCCTGAACACGTCAGGTGCCATTCAGAGTGTCTACTTAGGGCAGCCAGGTCCATCAGGGCTATGTTCGCATTCAAGTTATGAAATCTTTAATGAAATAGCTCAAAGGCTGGATTGTTTTAAGTATCAGACCAACAGTATCTCACACAGAGATTCTGTAAATGTGATATAATCAGATAAAATAAACATCTTTGCATAGTTATTGGTGACCATATAGGATGGTGGAAGGTTCCACTGCTAACTGTTGGGCATCATACACTGCAGTTGACACACTTCATATCACATTCACCTTGTAAACCTGAAGTAATATTCTACTCAAGCAGTATTCTTTGAATATATAAATATGACTACTGGAAATCATTCCCTATGCATATCTACATATCTACAACAGAGTAAATGTACATTTTATTTGATGCTCTCTCAATCCAGTCTCTGAGCTTTTTCATTAAGGGTTTTTGTTTCAATCACATGAGGTGTTAGTTATTGTCGCTCAGACTGTAGACAGATCCATACTGTGCTTCTGATGTTTTTTTTTTTGCTTTTTGGCATGTGTAGAGTTTTTGTTTTGGCAAATTACAGATATTTTAAGTAATCAATGCAGCAGAATGACATATTTCCTTTTACCTCATTGTTGGACTGTCAGGCTAATTGTTTATTTGTCTATTGTTTGTATTGTGATTATCGGTTGTTTTTAATTTCTAGTGTGGTCATTGTATGACCATTGTAAATTAGAAGCTTAATGACTTACCTGTACATGAAGGTTACATATATGTTCTTTTTTGCTGCTCCTGTTATGGGTTGCCCCAACATCATGATACGCATTATTGATTTGGCATAATTTTTATGCTGGATGTCCTTCCTGACAAAATTCTGTTGATGGACTGGTTTGTGTCTCCTATATTGGCAAGGGTGGCACCCAGCAGACCGACAACACTAAGATTCGATTAGGGTTCAAATCTGGGCATTTATTATTATTATTATTATTATTGCTTGTTTTTGTTTTCTCATAGCCTCCGGCCCCTGTCTGTGTTTTGTCACCATGGTTCTGTGTTTGCTTTTATTAACTGTATTCAGTGAATGATATCAAATATCTACAGTGTAGTTTTAATTCAGAGCTGATGAACACTGCATTTGATTCTGCTTGGGTTCCCCAATGGCTGGTGGACTTTTTTGAAGTGCAATAAATCTATTGACTCTCTCTCTCTCTCTCTCTCTCTCTCTCTATCTCTCTCTCTCTCCTCTTCCTCCCTCCTCAGCCCCTAAGACTTGGTATCAAACCTGCTTGCGGTGTCAGAGCATCAAGCGCACTCCGCACCCTTAATCTGTCGGATCTCTTCAAACTTAAAGCTAATAAATCCAAGCAATTCTTTTCAGTTGTTTTGGGTCTGTTTCTTCGTTTTTGGTAGTTGTTAAGCGTTCTTGAAGAGCAAACTGAACTGATCTTCAAATCTGTACAAAAAGTAAAGCACACCGAGAGAATTTGGAGCGCTTTAGTGAGCGCGTACGGACACCATGGAGAGATCCACTGCGCCCGAAGCTGGTGTCACAGAGCCCTACGACGTGATGGGCTTCATCCCCAACGGAACCAACCACAGCGAGCCAAACACAAGCAAAGGACCGGCTGGGATCGTTATAGCCGTTTCCATAACGGCTCTGTACTCCGTGATCTGCGTGGTGGGACTGCTTGGGAACATCCTGGTGATGTATGGAGTGGTCAGGTAAGTGTTCACTTCACGTGTTTGTTTCTTTTAGATTTAGGATTTGTATCTCGGTGGGCTTTGGATTTAGGCAGGGCTTGGCAATACAGGATG
Source organism: Microcambeva bendego (assembly GCA_034509265.1). NCBI lineage: Eukaryota > Metazoa > Chordata > Actinopteri > Siluriformes > Trichomycteridae > Microcambeva > Microcambeva bendego. The sequence continues at coordinate 5,023,083 of JAYDZG010000015.1, read as the reverse complement.
AATCCTGAAATGCTGGTTTTAGTATAGATCTCCTTTTCTAAGTCATATAATTGCTTTTTTAACACAGTTTATTATAATAGATGTATTATAATTCATAGATAGTTTGGTGGGTAGGTAAGTAGATCGTTCAAATGTGTTTTCTATGTTTGCATGTATGCAAACTGGGCATTTCCAGTCTTTTAAACCGTTTATCTGGTGATCTGGAACACAGCCTGTTTCTATTCCCAGCATTCTGAGACCACTAAAGCTGATTTCTACTGCAAGTGTAAGAATTTGACCAAGGTTGACAAGTCATTTTTCTATGGTTAACCAGTGCATTTGTATTATACACTATTTGGCCAGAAATACAGTATAACACCTGATAATTAGATTGCTGGACATTTGATTTCAGAATAACGTGGCTGACCAATTGCAACTCAAGGGAACATGATCATGGTTTAGAAAGGGAGTGGCCTTATTCAAACTTTTGTCACAAGTTATAAGCATATAATTGACAAACACACAAGCTTAATAATTAATGCCCTCATAATTTTAACCACAAAGTGTGTAATACATTTTATAGCCTAAGGAAATTATTGGATGCTCTAAAACAAGCTTAGAGGCATTTTATAATACTGAAATTATACTTAAACTATGTAAACATCTGTCAGTGAACAATTAGGGGAAGTATTGTTATATTTAGGGTGGTTGGTTGGTTGAGGTGGTGTCAGTTACGATGTCAAACCCAAATATCAGTGGTGCAACTGACTGGCCTGTGTCTACATAGACATAATTACGGTGGGTTGGGGGTCAATAGTATAGGCCCTTTGAAAATCTGGGTTCTGTGTTTCACTGTGGATCTGGACCCACTTTGACTCTTAACAAGGTTAAAACAATTGATGAAAATTACATAAAATGATTACACATAGAATCTCAAAGTCATAACAAGCTCAGGATAATTTTCTGATTTTAATCACAAAAGGTGGGGCAACATGGATGTCATTAGGAGGCATAAAACCAGTGCGCTGTAGTTCTGGTCCCAAGTCTGAATAAATAGGAGGAAAATGAAATCACAAAAGGTAAATTTACTGCTGCTCATAAGTACCAATGGTTTCAATTCACACCTAATCTTTTCTCATTCAACATCTAACTATCACAGTAAGAGATGAGAGCTTTGTCCGTGTATGATTTCATTTCTCTTGTATGTTGGTTCAGAGCAGCCTATAAGCTGGGCTCATAATGTTTTTACTGAGAAGCAGTAAGAAGTTTCCCGTCGTGCAGAAAATAGAAGGAGAAGAAGCAAAGCTCTTGCTAGTTGAAATACCATGCTGTGCTTGAGCTTGTTATTCTTTTTTGTGATTTAAAGTATGTGAAGTGGCATTCAGCACTGATCTAATCCAAAATGTAATCTCTATTTATTTAGCAATAATTTTGGATTTTTAACAGAATTAAAGATGGCTGTACAGTGGTTAGTTGTAAAGGACTTAAGCAATTAAATACAATTCTCAACAATATTCACAACGATTGTGCAATGAAATTGAAATATGTTGTTTTTCTGCATTCAAGCCATTCCGTACATTCTCTATCTCAATGAAATAAATGTCTGCAGACTGACTAAAGGTTGTGGCTAAGCAGAGGATGTTACATAAAAGAATTACATGACAGTCTTGTTGTCATGACGATAGTAATTGTTTTTCTCCTGATGGCAAACTGCTTTTTCGCACAAACATACATTTTTGTTTTGGTTTTTCACTGCTTGTTTGCATCATTTAATTAACCTTTTAAATGAGTGATGTTGGACAGGAAGCATAAACAAGTGTTTTGATTTCTATGATTCCACATACAGTAATGAGGTTCCCAGCGCTTTTAGGGAAAAAAAACAGTCCCGGAACTTCACAGAACGTTCTCTTTAATTGACAGAGGGCACCATGTTCTTTCTTTCGTCTTCTTATTCTGTCATTCTTTTATGCCAAACCTATCTTGAGAGTTTGAGGAAAATGGTTCCAGTCAAACTTCAGTTAACCAAACCCCAGGTGGATAAGAAAAGAAGAAATTTAAAAAGGTTTTGCTGATGTCAAGAGAGGGTTCTTGTTTTTTACATCCTTGTAAATGCTTGCCTATTTTATCATCCTCCACATTGTGGAGACAACATTAAGAAAACTTATAAAAAAATATTATTAAAACTGTATATATGGTTGGTAAGGTGAACACAATTTTATTTTTTATTATTTGAATTGTGTTTCCCATTTTGGAAAAAAAATGAGAGACCACTTCAAAATTATCAATATCTTTAGATTTACATTTTATTTGTATGTGTTAGACCAAGATAATTGTTCTATTCTATTATAAATATTATTATTATAATAATAATTCTTTTTCTAGTTTATAGAATAAAACAACATGACTCATTTTGGTCAAATACACACCCAGGAATTGCAAAACTAGGAAACAATGTTTTGAAGGGGTCTCTTATTTTTTTCCTTGACTGTATTCCTCAGTAAAACCTTGAAAATTCTCTTAGATACTCTTTTTTTTAAAGGATACCCTTCCAAATACAACCTTCCCATTTATCCGGGCTTGGGACCGGCTTTAGTCACCCTAGAGATACCTATAGAATAATTCAATGTCTGATTCATATTCAATTAACCTGACTGCAAGTTTTTGGACTGTGGGATCAACTTCAGATTCTGTAAACACTGTATGGTCGGCTGCATTCCCGAATGAAACGAGCCAAACCAAATCAGAGCTGTGATGTTATTCGCGATAACACATTGAGTGTTTTATTGCTCAAAAAAGCACACAGAAAATGTATGCATTTGCTGTTGGTCAAACTACAATGAAGAGCACAGCGCTTCCTATTCACTGGGGTAAAGTTAGTTTCATATTCAACATTCGTTTGACATTCGACTTTATGATCTACAGTATATAAGTGCTTTAAAACACATGTAACATACTTTAAATATGAATTCCAAATGTTGGAAATGAAACTTTACAGCAGTTTCCTATTTTCCATCGCTTATAGTGTATCTACATAACATATTAGGAAAATATCTGTTAAAAGTAAATGTTATATAATGTTTAATTCAACTTAAAAACTCACAGTCCGTGAAGTCCTGTTTGAAGATAAAGTCCATTACAGAAAGAACCGTTTTCTTACACACATAAATGAACTCTTGAATGATTTTCTCATTGAATGGAAGGCTTGTAAAAGCTTTTTTTAATTAGATTCGCCACAACTTCTGTCTCATTCGCCATTTGAGGTTAACTAGTTAACTTGCCCGGAATGCTCACATACAGCACCATTATTTTGTTTTTATCAATAATATGTGAGTAAGGTGTAACACCTGTGAGAAGGCACTGCTCTCTATGACTCCGCCTCCTGTAGAGAAAATCTAATTTGTTAGTTTTCCTGTTAGTTTGCTACTAGACTTACATGACAGAACCCTTCATGATTTCCTCAGAAGGGGATTGTAAAGCACATACTACATGAGTCTGGCCTGTTCCAAGCAGTTCTGATTGGTTAGTATTGCTCTCCGACAAATAAAGTAATAAATAAACGCAAAAAGCAGTTTTTATTTGTTTTTTTCATTTCATTTGATTTATTACACATGTATTTATATCATTTCACAATTTTTTATCCCTTCTCTAAAGGGTTAGAGGTGCCTCACTGACCGTCACTGACTATTTAGCCATATTTAGCCACGAGAAATGGAACTCTCAGTTCAAAACTAGAATGTCACCACTGTTCATTTTCACTAGTTTCTAATTATCTCTCATTAGCTATTTTACACATTTTCTGCCTAACCTCTTTCCTGTGGTGAAATCTTCCCCACTGTGTACTGAAAATAAAAAGCTGCTAATTCCTTTGCCTTTTGTGTGTTGGCACTTTTACTCACTGCAGGATTCACTTCAAACTGCTAAAACATGATCGAGCAGGTGTTACTTGGGACCTTTTATTGCATCTAAGTATGATAATTGATGGTTGTTGTAAATTGACTGATTTTTGTATTACACCATGTGTATATGCAGATATACAGTTTGTTTTACAGCTGGGTCACAGTTACTGAGCAAGAGTGTCTTGTTTGATTACACCTTGCATTATGCATGTGATTTTATAAGGTATATGTTTAATTAATGTGTGTAGTACTTCCACATTGGAAATCAATTTCAGAGCAGCATTACAGATTTCAGGTTTAACCTGCCTTAGGCGCAACATCAATTTTGGCAAAGAAAAACAGCAAACTAGTGCATGCCCCCTTCTGACATGTGTAAGGCCAACCAGCCAGTGGCAGATACTTAGACTGTTTTCATGTGTACATACTGTAGAGATTTTCTTGTACTGTTTGTTAATAAATTCTTGGCAAAAAAGCAGATTTTGATCCTGAACCACAACATACCAAAATTGGTTGCAGAGAAAGTATCAATATTTAAATAATTTCCCTAATTTTACCTGGCACATAAACAGGAAAACATCATTGTGGAGGCTTTATGTTAAAGCTAACTTTTCTACATTTAGCAGACGTTTTATCCAAAGCAACTTATAGTGCTGTGACCGCATAAAGGATTTAAAATTATTGGGGTATTATTTACATTTCTAGGATTTATTGAAAAGAAATGCACATTAATATAAGAGACGTATGAGCTGTGAAAAGGGAAAGGTGCATGATATATTAGCTCCATTTCTTTGTTGTGCATAACTGAACAGTGTTTGTGTATTATTTTGTTTATTACCCTGTCACACTTCTAACTAACAGGATTCATTCTGTATTCATCATGCTGACTAATAATGAATTGTGTTCAGTGTAGGGGCTAGTAATGCATTGAAGAAAAAAAATATTTAAAACCATGCGCTGATATGATTACTTTTTAAAAATAATTAGCCCGGTAGTTCATTATTTGTGGCAGAGGCGGGTTTATAGAACATGATTAATTAGCATGATCATTTATAAAGTCCATTTAGCCAGATAATATTCAGAATAGCTGCCATGTGCAGCACAGACAGGGCTGAGAGTGAATGGTACTAGTAGGTTGTCATTGGAATCTGGAGCCATACTGAGTGCATCACACAACTGCTGGAGGGGGTATAGGGAGGATCCATAGAGGTCACACAGATGCTCAATTGGGTTATAGTGTGGGGAATTAGGGGGCCAGGGTAGTACATGGGGACAAAAATCAGCATGTAAGGTTGTACATGATCCTCAAGGATGGATTCATGCTAGAAAACTCACCAAGCCAGCTCACGAAACATGTCATCCTTCATGAGTCATAAAAGGATGTGATCAGAATACTTTTACAGAGTAGTATACATTTGTAATTATTTTAATAATTATTTATTATTTATGTTGCCCACCCTCATTTTCCTGTACATTTTAGATGCTAAAACATTTGGCATTTGTGTTTCTTATGATAATTTTTGCCTTCGTGCGTAATAATGTGTGCATTTTTGTATTGTTTGCTTTGCAAAAGCCAGACAGATGGCATTGGTTTGTGTGAAGACAATGGTGCATGGTGCATAAATTACAATCACAGTTGAATTGTTTAAGTTCCAAAAGCATCTGAAGTGTATTTCAAGTGGCAGATAAATCAAAATGAAGAAATCTACACTACATTTATCATTAGTAGGACAAAAATGTGTCTAGTGTAATAATATACAATAAACCTTTCTAAGTGGCCCATAACACAATGCAGACTACTGAAAAGAAAAATCTCTGGAGCAGATATTTTCCGAGACTGGAACTGTGCTATAGTTATATTTATAATATTTAGCTTTTTGCTAAGAAACACAAACACACTCAATGCACAGTGTTAAGTGTGGTGAAGGGTCTGTGATGTCGATAGTTTTCCCTCCAGTGGTCCTGTAAACAGAAAGTGGAATAATGAAAAAAACAGCTTTTTTTTGTTTTGTTTTTTTGTTTTAGTGCCTAATGAAGGTTGAACTAATAATAATAAATGCAGGGGTTGCCATAATTTTGGCTCATGTGTTTTATGTCAAACCCAGCACAATAGAGCTGACATTTCAACAGTTAGAAATTCAGCTCTGCCATCCGGCAGCTCTGCCATCCGTTCATACAGTGTGGGAGCTGGACATGGACTCCTAATAACTGATGCAATTACTATGCAAATAAAGTTCAGGTTGCGTCTCTTTCTACACAAAGCTGACCTGCATATGAAATTTCCTCTTCAGGTGAAATGATGCATTTGTCTAGATACGGGATGTTTGTTATTTTTGCAATTATTAATGTGAGATAAAGCTATAATGATATTCTAATTTGTCAACTGCCAAATTGAAACATTTTACTATTAGAGACTTATACAAGACCTTTAGATTAAAGTGTATTTGTACAAACCTCCAATTCTGGATTAGTTGAGAAATTTTACTGTGTAAAAGGCAATAAAACAAGAATATTTGCTCATTTAAATGATATTAACAGAAAACAATTGATATTCAATGTGTTGCAATAATAATAATAATAATAATAATAATAATAATAATAATAATAATAATAATAATAATAATCGTTTACCATGTATTGTACATAATATTGTGAAAAGAAATATTATAAATCTAAAGAAATATCAGTCTGATAAATGTATGCCATTGACAGTTGCAGTTATAACCAAGGAATTAAATGAAAAAGTGAAAAAATATGAATTCTTGATAGGTAATTATTTTGGTAATTTAAGTAACCAAACTTTGGGGATTTTTTCTATACAAAAATAGCAAAGTCAAAATTCATATTAGTGTTCAAATGAATCCTTGATTTAAGTCAGAAGGTCAAGATAAAAAATATTCTCATCATCATCACCGATCCATCTTCATGATTGTCCATGAGGACAGTATTCTACTGATATAAAAGCATCTGCTGCTCACTCCCTCACTATCTTAACCAAACATGTCTTTCATTATTTTTCAATGAGACCAAGGCACACAGAAACATCCTGGATGGAAAACACATCGGCATGAGGAGACAAACCTGGACCACTCCATCTGCAACCCTATATACTAAATGCTATAAATATAAATAAAATATTTAAACTCTAACAATGTTTTATATTGTAAAATGCATTACTTTAGGAAATAGATGTTAGATATAATCTAATGCAGTTAGAGAACTCACTGTAGATAGCTGGATCTCTTATGTTTTGGCACCCTTCCAGCTCAGCAACTAAATGGACATTAGCTTAGGCAGTATTCGTCAGTGTAGGTGACTTCTGAATGCTGCATCAAGTCCTCTAATATCTTAACTTTGGCTTAATCGTAATCCCTAACATTACCTAAACAACACAGCTCGCAGATGACATCCAATAATCTTTCTCTCATATTTGTAGTTCCAAACACAACGCAAACTA
>JAYDZG010000015.1:4973151-4984177 GCA_034509265.1 Microcambeva bendego | reverse complement strand
TCTTTTTTACACCGTCATTATGAGGAGTTTTTGTGTTCATATATCAAAAAGATTGCACAAACGGCAGGTGGTGGCTTTAACAGCTTATGAGACATTATTTGTTCTTAGCCCTAAAAAGAAATCTGTGCTGTCACGGAGTGCAAGCACAGCACTTAAAATTACTAAATCTGGCATGATTGTGTTCCTGAGCTTTTTATGTGAGCGTCTCAGTTTAAGAACTAATCTTCTAAACAGATGAATACTAAACAAAAATACTAAAATGATTAAAAATGGCCTTTTATTTAATATCTTAAATAAAATCAAAGTGCTTTTACAGTGGACATTGTCTCACAGCAGCTTTACAGAATACAAAAATCCCCTGTTAAAAAAACTGCATTTTCACAAATCATATGCAAAAGTAAATTGAACCTTAAGTCCTAACTAGCAAAAAATGTAATACATTCTGTAGTGAGCTCATGACATTTTTAGTGCAAACACGACAAGTGACCATCGCACAGCATTGTTGTCTTTAACCTCTGCTGAATACATTTTTTTCCTAAATATCCAGAGTGCCTCAGTTTTCTTCCACAAGTCCAATGTCATGCAGGTGTGAGTGTGTGTGTGTGATGAGCTGGAAACTTTTTGATTTATTTCTGAATGCTGATCATATGTACTGACAGTCTGAAGCTAAGCAGAAACACTGGGTCCAGTTGGATCACAACACATTTACTAAAATTCTGCACCCAGGTGAAGCAGCAACATTTTCTGCAAGCACACTAGCACTGAGAGTCTGAACTCTTCAATTTGAAACTCGCCATTGCCACTGGTCGGCTGGGCGCCACCCTAGCCACAAGGATACACAAAAGCAGTGCATTGTAGTGCTGGTCATAAGCCTGGATGAATAGAGGGGTTGCTTCATGAAGGGCATCAGGCATGAAAACCATGGTAAATCAGTAATATGGACCATGATTGATAGGTCACTCTGGCTCCAGATTTGGCCGTTTGATTCTAGTGATCCGCTCTTTAAATTTAATAGCAAGAACAACTAGTTTTATATAGGTAACAGGAAGTCCATATTAGGTCGATCCCTGTTAGGGGAAGTAATGCAATTTTTCTTAATCATGAGCATTTAGTCATAACAAGGTCACAGATGGTCACAGATGTTCACAAGTTCGTACAGTTGTAAATTCATGGTCAAAGGAAGGTAAATTAAGGGTAGCAGAAATTAGTTGATAAACAAGATCGCTCCAACTGTAGTGAGTGAGTCTTATCATGAGCAATAGCAAATTAATATAAAATAAATATTGATGAGTTCAACGCAAAGATCAATACCCTTTCAGTGATGTGCTGTAGCGATCCCTAACAGGAACAGCTGAGAGGATTCACATTCTTCTTATTATTATTTTGAACTAGCCATAAAATGGACTATCAAATAAATTTTACTCTCCAACCAGTTAATGTTTAAAATCGTTAACACACCAATAATAAAACTGCTGAACAATGTGTGACATTCGTGTTCACTTAATTTTGCCAGCATGTAATTTTGAGGAATAAGGGCCTAAAAAATTCAATACAAAGCCTGAACACCTGAAATATTACTCCAAAATTGATACTTGTTTTAATGGTTTTGCACTTACCCTAATAGGTTTTGAAGAGCTTGTCCAAGGTTTTAAAGATAGGCTGAAAAAAAAAACCTGCTGCTTGGTAAAATTCAAGCAATCAGACAATGGCTACATTCCAAATCATATACTATTATATTAAGGCTGAAATACGCTCTTGAAGAGCACCAGTTCATTAGTGAAACACACACTAATTACTTAAATTACTTACACATTTACGTTCTCTGTATCAGCTGACTTTAAGTCACTCTCACCTAGTTCAATTAGTATTAATGTAATAAAGACTGCATTATCTGGAATAATTATTTTAATTAAAATGGAAAAATCACATTTAATATGAAGCATGAAAATCCTTTGGCTTGCAACATGGAATCATTCTTTTAATAAAACTAGGAATTTGTCATACGAAATGAAGCATGCAAAATTTTTATTTGAGTGGCATTCTATAAGAATTGTTTTCAAATGATCAGATTATCATCCAGATCCTGCACAATCACAACATTAGTTCATATAAAAACTGTAAACACAGCAATCTGAAGGTCCCTTAGCTTCCTAGGGTTTTTAATGGTATGATGCTAGCTGTAATAAGCAAAACTGGATTTATAAGTTGATGGCTTATCAAAATCCTTTCTAGGTAGGTAGCTGTCTATTTAGGCAGTAAGACAGCAAGGTAGAATGTTATTACATTTATATTATTATTTTTATTGGTTTGCTATGCTGCCCATCATTTTAACTAAATGTTAAATTACATTAAGTTATTTAAAAAAGCTCCCAAGGTTTCAGGTTTGTTTTTTTTAATAATGATTGGGCTTCTAAGTGACTATATATATATATTTTTTTACCATCTATTAGTATTTAGATCATGGATTCAATCTTTAGTCAATCACTGTCAGGTCAAAGGCCACAACTGCTCAGCCAATGCTTTTGATTTGTCGTCACTGGGGTAATTGACTGTAGCTGCTGCTTTTAGCAGAGCTAGAGATGCTGGTGTGGATTATTGGTGTCAGTCTGTCTGTTTGGTAATCTGTCTGTTGGCCTGATACTTATATGCCTTTTTAAATTAGTTCTTAATTGCATCTCTTCGTGCGTGTCCGCCCCTTCTGCCCGTCAGAGTGCTCAATCATTACAGTTTGGTAACATGTAAATCCTGCATGCATCCAGTCTTAAATTATGTATGATACTCAATAGATTAAAAACGGAAAAACGTCTGTAAAGATTCATGCCGCACACAGAAATAAGCATTGGATAAATTCAGAATGGTAGGAGAATTTATTATACAATCCCTTGAAAGAAAACATTTTTTCTTTTGCATTCTAAGCAGCTTGGCCATGTTTTTCATTGGTGAGTTTACTTGTGCAGGAAAAAATATGAGTTCTTCACATGTATTCAGTTTGAATACAGTGAACTTACAGCAAGAAGGGCCTGGTTTCAATTCCCAGGCTGTGTGGTCAAGGTCCATTATGTGTGGAGAGTTCATGTTCTTCCTTTGTTGCTCTGTGTGGTGTCCATGTCTCCCAGTCCAGTGTCAGCTACCAGATGTTTTATTCCTGGCCAGGTTGTTTTAAAAAGATGAGTGAGAAAGGCATAGACTAATCTCTACCTCTACCCTATATGTTGTTTTGTATTTAAGGACACCTGGAGATAAAAGTCTGCATCCTTGTGAAGACTCTTTGCCTTTACCACCACTGCGTACCCAGAGAATTCTCTTTAATTAAGTATTGATGATGATTTGGATACAATCACTTTTAATCGTCTCTCTGAATGTATACTTTATCGACAAAACCTAAACAGACTCATATGAATCTGGCTCTAGCTTAAATCTAGATAAATCAGGGCATAGCAGAAGTGCTTCCCTCAGTGAATCTTTCTTTACTCCAGTTTAAGTAAACAATACAAATCTGCTTAAAATCCAGTTAGACAAGTTATTTTTTGAAAACCGCAAACAACTCGGTTGGACAGATGTCGTCCTCACATACTGATGGATGGATATAGATAAGCCAGATTTGTGCCTTGAAGGGTACAAGGATCAGAACAGAGTCTTATAAATGCTTTAAGGTTTATCTGGGAAAGTTAGATCTTAGCTCTGTAAGTAATATATTAGCTCAGTCTTACTGGTGAGATGATAAATGGGACTGAAGTCTGGTCTCTAAATGGGTAATTTCAAGTTTGAATCTTTTTAAAAGCTATTTCTTTGGAAACTTAAATGTTTTGTGGTCAGTATAACATTAACAGTCAATTTCTTTAGCTTTAGTTTTCAGGAAGCGGCTAGCAGGGTTTTTTTTTTGCGATGTCATTTTCAAAGCTTTAAGGAGTACAGGTTCCTGTTTCCTTGTCCCTGGTTCATTTCAGGGTTTCTTTCCGTATTTGTGCCGCTACAGGAAGCCAAGGAAGAGAACGCAGCAGTGGGATGATGTGGCAGGATTTAGGTTGGTTAAATGCCAGATGGACAGGTCCATTTTAGATGACTTGCAGGGGTAGTAGTGGACATAGGAGCACCAACCAGAATTGAGTTGCAGTAGGTAGAGTAGACAAGATAATGGTTCTGGATTCTGCAAAGCTGCTTTGAGTCAATGTCTCAAAATGTCTGATATAATCTCAAACCATGATACTGGTCTGTAGTAATGATTGTCTGTGGTGATTAGTGTAGGTTTTAAGAAGAACTGATGACCTGGGGGATTGAAGGGAGGTGACCTGGGCCTTCTTGAAAGCTGTGGGGACAGCACTTCAGTGAGTTGTTGATGATGTGTGTGATGAAGGGCAGTATCTCCAGTGTGAGATGTCTTTAAGGATTGTAGATGGCGTATGGTTGAGTGTGCATGTGGTGGGATTGCTGGGTGAGAGAAGCTGAGCAACCTAATCTGTGGTGAGTGGAGTAAAGCTAGTGAGTGTGTTCATGGGTTGGGGGTCAGTTAAAGGTGTGCTAGTTGCAAGTGTGTCAGTCAGTGAGAAGGACAGATTGATTTTGCAATCTTATCCTCAAAGAATATTGCAAAGTCGGTAGCAGTAAGAGAGGCAGATTGGGGGAAAGGGGGAGGGTGGACATCTCTCATCCCCACATTCACTTAACCCCCTGCATCAAACAACAAACACACAGAATACAAGAGATTCTTGACCACAACAGTATACAGACTGTGTCCACACTATCCCTAGTGGCTATAGTGGCTATAGTGCATTTAACAATGCAATGCAATGCAATGTCCCTAACCTACTTCTAGTAAAGTATAAACAACAATCATGGTGACTAGGTAGAACATATGATCCTTTATTATCAAGAATTTATGCTTGGGGAAACCGACACTGACTGTTTCTACTGCTGCAGGATACTTTATTGACCATAAGACTCAGTTCACTGACTTTGGGGGCTGCAGTTCTTTCCGTGCTATATCAAAACATAGACTCAGCAGGCTGTGGGTGATTTGATACAACACAAGACAGCCATGTTTCAGTTTAAAAAACGAACTGCTGCTGCCAATATCTCCTTGGTTCATAGTTCAAGGACTGTAAATTAGCCAGAAGCATGCTGGGCTGTGCCATACTGTGTGCTCTTGTCGTTAGTCTTCAATATGGCTTTTCTTTTTGTGTGTACCTTGTCTTTCAAGTGTATTAAATGTTACCCAACCACTCAAATGCTCGCCCTTTTTATTTGCTTCTAACATCAACTTTAAGGATACAATGTTTATCTAATATTTATCACCCACTAACAAGTGGAACACTCACAGTCTGTGCCCATAATGTTACGCCTAGTCGATGTGTGTCATCTTATGCACCTCTTAGAAGAAATCTTTCTAAATTATAGATACTTTAAAATGCTGCTAAGATGCCTTTTTAAACCAAAGATTAAAAAAAATGGTAAATTTCAGATTTCTTTACAATACAAATGTAAATAAATAAAAATGTAAAAGTGTCATTGATTTGAAAATACAGGCTTGTCAGTGACAATTTATCTGTATAAAGATGTTAGTGTGTGTACTTGCAATGGTTTGACTGGCCTGAGACTAACTGTGTAAACTCGGTAAGCCACAATGAAGTCAATCTGTCTACTTGAGCAGATGCATAGGTAGCCAATGAGCAGCTCAAAGTTTACATCAGATTTTTTCTTTATTTTGTTTAAGATGGAATTTTAAGTTACAGTTGATGTAGCGAGTTGGATGTCTGGTGGATTTCTATGGATACTATTGAGCACTTGTTGAAGCATTGGGTGGAATAATAGCTTGACTGCTGACTTAGGGAGATCTGCTGAGTGCCAGCTAAAGTATGACCATGTAAGTCAGGTCATTTTCTGAGTGCCATAGGAGTAACTGGTCTTCTAATAAATAATGTCCAGAGTGTCACATTAGGTGTCAAGTGGTTTTCTAACTGCACAGTATGCTGACAGGTGGAGATGCAGATGCCAGGTAGAGTGCTGGGTAAAATCATGGACAAATTGTGAGGTCTTTAACTGATTAATGAAAAATTCAGGCTTCTGTTGAATGTCCAGTGTGGTGTCAGGTTGCATACTGGGAATCAGCACCTTAAGTTCTACCCAATTCATTCAAAGCTATTAAGAATAAAACTTTAATTTTGTCATTACTCAAATTTAGACTAAGAGCCAAAAGCATTAGAAAAAAGACATTTGACTTGAGGTCAAGGTAGGTAAAAGAACAAGTAACTAAGTGCTCCTTACTATTAGTGCTATTACTTCAGTTTTTTGTGTTTCATGCAGGAAAAACGAAAAGCAATCAAGATACAATGTGTTGGAGAGGGAGTCTGAGTTTTAACAATGTTTAACAATTTATGTCACATTACGCACTCGAGAAGAGGGCTGCTTAAATTTTTAAATGCCTCCAATGCTTCCTTAGCAAATTTATTAGCAAATTTGGGGTTGACAGTGACATGGTTTCGATTCACGGAGGGAGATATGAAGGGCCGACATAACCTGACTCATAAGTGGCTAGGCAGCTCCTAATGTTACAAATTCATGAAGACCCCTAGAGTTCTATTTCAGCATTAGATTCCATTCATAGTGAAAGTCTTCTAACAGAATATAAACTGGGTAATTTCCTCAAAAATAATTTCCTCAAATATAAAATAATTATTGCATTATTCAAATATCATATACATGCCATTAATGATTGCAATGATGTTCATTACTTTGTATTGCATAGTAATTATTCATTTAGAGATATACATAACGTGATCATGATTGGAGGGTCTTGAGCTTTCAGTCCATGACTCTGAATGCATAAAGGTTATAGTTACTTAAAATCAGGATCCCTGATGAATCAGGATAAATCAAGCATCCATCGTTTTTAACATCATGTATTGGTAATTAAATGTTGCTTTTGTGTTTATTAAACACCCATATGGTCTGACAGACCCTGGTTTGCATGGCAGATGTTGAAGCCAGTCTATATTGATAATGAGTCTGCTTATTGCAGCATCAGTGCACAGCAAATGCAAAATGCTTTGAACCATAGTAATTAAACTCAACCTCTAGTGGACATATGGTGTCTTCTTTGTTACACATAAGTGAGTAATAACTTTCCCTTCCTTTGTTTCTAGGCATATTTGCTTTATTCAATTAGTGAAGATGAAAAGATACTTTCTGTAAATTAAATGTAGGTATATTAAACTTTTCATGTCTGAACTGCAATGGACTGGCACCGTGTTTAGTGGATACTTGCATCGAGTCCTCTAAAGTCATCTGGGTGACTATAGAACCACAGTATTAATTAAGGATTTTAATTATTCACTCAGTTGCTGATAAAGCTTCCAAAGCAGTGAGGAAGAATTAATGAAGAATTGTACAGGGCATGAAGTTTCCACACCACACCAGACTTGGCATCCAAATACAGCTCACGTTGGGTATTGGGTTTGGGTAATCTTACATAAGCTGTCTCAGTAGAGAGGATTCTAATAAGACATTGACATATAAGTCAGGTTATCCTAATGGACTATTTAGCAATTAAAAGTTACATACATATAACTACTTGCAATTATAAGTTTTTGCACATTTAGCATCCTGGCATTCAAACCAATATGATGAGCTGGCTCAATGTTCTAGCATACTAGTTGAATTGTCACTGGCAAGCATGAATTTGAAAATAAATTACATGTATACACCGTTAAACAATTAATCAGCTATAATTAATTGCTGTGTACGGTAATTCTTGAACAAAAACGGACTTTTCTATGATGTTCAAGTTTTATAGTAGATTCATTTGCTGGTTTTATTTATGACTTAAATTTTTAGTTTCCAATAGCTGCAGCAAATATGAGCTCTGCTGTCTGTTCAAGGTGCCACCACTAAATTTGTCATAAAAAGGCATAGCATGTCTCTGCATGTGTGATACATCTCTCTCTAATCAGTAAATATCAATAACAGCTCAGGAAAACATATTCGTGCATGTGTAAGTGTCCATTTACTTTTGGTCATATATCCTTTTTAACTCATCATAATACAATAATGCCTGGCAGTAGCAATAATGGATTTTCCATCCAATTTAAAGATGTATCCTTTATAAAGGGACTATGAGGGATGGCTACTCTTTTCATCTCAAATTGAAGAAAAAGGACTTTGAGAAAAAGCACACAGCCTTTCTATTTGTGCATGCTTCTAATAAATCAATGTGTATCCATTTGCAGCAAACCAAATCCTAACAGCTTTTGCTTCTGCTTTTTTCTATGAACTTATTGTGGCTGGTTTGTGTCATTATCCATTAGGCTTTATACAACAAACCAAATACCTGGACAAACGGCTACTTCAAAGATCTTTGTTGTAATAGACATCTTTTCGAAAGGCTGAATTGGCATTAGAGGCATATTGTGTGCATACTGTGTGCATACTGTGTGTGTGTGAGAGAGAGTGGCGAGTGCTTGAAAAAGTGATTTTATGAATCTACCCCACCCCTCACACACATTAAAGGTAATGGAGCTCTTCAAAGAAGCATTTACCTCTATATTAACATGATTGATCACCAAACAACATACAAAAAAGTTCAGCATATTTTATTGGAGCCATAAATTTGCAGGCGTGACAAGCTTAACAAAGTAATAAATAAATAAATTAAGCAGCCAGCAATGAACAACCTCTGTCGTAAGTAAAGTCGCATTAAAAGTTTGAGAACTCTTTTGAAAATGACTTTCTAAAGTAATTGCCCCTCCTAGAACTAGTTTTAAACCCATGTCTAAACCCATTCAATGCCATCTATGAGCTCAAATATAACACACATTCAACAGTTGTGTCTAACATCTGGTTTTAAAAACAGCGATCAGTGAGTTAAAGGAACTTAAAAATAATGTTTTTGTGTTTGACTGTTGTGTGAAAAATTCAAATGCTTTTTCTACTCATTTGTCTGATTGGTAAAAAAGTGTTTTCTAGTATCAGAGAACAATGATAAATGGAAGAGCATCCAACATATTGCAGAGCACGATTCTCTGTGGCGACCCCTACTAGTAGCCACCAAAATGATTCGCATTGCTCTTTCCTGTTTAATGAAGTCAGGATTTTAGTCTTTTTGTCTTCGTGATCACCGTGTTGATCACCCTCTGATGCTCATCCCACACATCATCAGCCAGCTACTTTCAAGATACAGTCCCGCCATTCATAGCAAAGCATTGTTCTTTGTGCTTCATCAGAAAAGTGGTCTTCCTCAGATGTTTGGGACTGTCACTTCTCCTCAAGTCAGGTTAGGTTAAGTGAAAACTCTGACTACATGTAACTCTTCCAGAGCAGCTGTCACCAAAGGCAGGGGGTAATGAAACTAAAATTAATCCCATTAGGCCTGCAGTTCAAATCTGTTTTCTATTGAAAGAAGGACGATGACCACAGACTGCTGAGCAGCCGGAGACTTGCATCAGGCATGGTTCCATGGGTCATGGCTCCATGGTTCCACATGCAAAACTTCAACAGTTATCATCCTCAGTTCCACAGTTAATATGTATAATTAATAAACAAGTTGACACAAACATGGCAAATGTGTCTCTTTGAGTACTGCAAAAAATATATTAAAACATAAATTACACAGCATGGGTAGATTTTACATTTGTATACTAAACCTATATTTGAAACCTCAACATTTGGGAAAAATATTTTTTTCTTGTAACCATGAATACGTTATTTGCACCTCTCAACTGAAATTGCTCCAGGTCTCTCAGATTTGAAGTCTGCTTTCTCCCACCTGCTGTTTTGAGATCTCTCTACAGGTGTTAGATGGGATTTAGAGCTTGACTCATTCTCCTCCTCCTCAGAAGTCTCCAGTGCTTTGTCCTAATCCATTTCTGAGTGCTTTTTGATTATACTTTGGGTCTTTGTGCTGCTTGAAGACTCAAATTGCTGACAACGTCATGCAAACAGTCAATGGATTCAGTGCCAAAAGCAGCAACGCAACCCCGTAACATCAGAATCTTTTTTTTTTATTGTTTGTAAGTACCAGGTGGAAATTTTGTGGTGTAGTAAAAAATAGTCTTAAACAATCTAGTAAAATAATATACACCTTTACATAATGGACTGTTCACTAACAGAATGTAAGTAAAAAAAACTTAAGTGTGCAATGGAAATAAAACACTAACCCAATTCAAGTAAATAAAATGGACAAATTGAAGTTATATTTGAATTTCAAGAAATAGGGTAATTTTTGGATGTGTGCAGGAGAATTATGGTATAATACACACAGAGTGTTATTTTATACAGTGTGATAAAACTCTCAGCTATTTAAAGCAGAGGGATATGAAAATGTTCCCAGTTTGGGAGGGTGATGGCTTTAGAAAACAAGCTGTGAAGGTGGTGGTTGGTCGCTGCTATAATGGAAACTGCGGGAAAAAACAGTATTTGACCATAGGGACAAATTTGTTCAGTATTTGTTCATTTTGGAACAATTATATATTAAAAGCTTTACCAAACATCCATTTCCTCCTATTTTATGATGACAAACCAACATTGTTTTGTACCCTGTGTCTACAGGTCTTGACTTTGTTTGTGGTTCTTTATCCACCTTTCGAACAATCCGTCAATTCAAACTCTCGAATCAAATTTCCTTTTCCATCTTTGTCCATGGAGGTCAGCTACACTGCCATGCTGTGTAAATTCTTTATGATGTTTTGTACAGTGAAACGCAGGAACGGCAAGTTCTCTGGAGGTGCACTTGTAGCCTTGAAATTATCCATGGTTTAGCGCAGTGCTCATTCTAACACACTCAGGAAATTCTTTGTTTTTGCTCAAAAGATTCAAAGATTACCACTTTGCAACTGCTTGCAACTCTGGTAAGTGTAAGGAATTAAGCGAGTTGTACAAGGTGACAAGACCCTGGCAGTCAAGGGTCATTCATGCATGTGGGGAGCGAAAGGCAATCTAACAGACAAATGACTGTAGCTGAAAATGCAGAATGAGTTAATGAGGGTGTCTGAATACACAGTGCATCACAGTTGCAGGGCTAGTAGGTCAATATTAG